>JAGMUV010000066.1:0-23498 GCA_020744425.1 Dactylonectria macrodidyma | reverse complement strand
ATTATAGTTATTATTCTTTCTTTACTTCTTTTTAAATTAATTCTTTTAATAAGACTTACTCATTTTAATCTATCAGATTATATCCTTATTTAATAAGGCTTATAAGAATAGGTTCTCTTAGAGGATATAATAATTAAAGATCACTAGCTAGATAAGCCTCTTATAATTAGACTAGCTAAACTCAGCCTCTATTATGCATTCTAAGCTAGATAAATAAGATACTCTTTATAAGTTAGGAAGCAGGCTTTAATCTTTTTTAATTCTTTTAGCTAGTGTATATATAAGACGATTCTCGTATATTAGTATTAGCGAGGTCTGCCAGGCTGTCGCGCGATGCGCTATACGCGCATTATATCGTTTGTTTAGTCAGGGGGGGTTATTATAAGTCGGTTATATTGCGAGCAGTTGAATTGCGATGTAATAGGAATTATAAAGCAGTAATTGAATTGCGACTTAGAATTGCGATAAGGTAACTTAGAATGCGATAAATGCAGAGCCCTTATAGGGCTTTTATTGTATGACGATTTTGCCTTCTGATATCTAGCTTTTCTATCTAGCTTTTCTATCTAGCTTTCTAGCTGCTTGATGCATTTCGAAGGGTTGATTAGGATAGTAAGGCTTGCACCCTAATGCAGTAGAAACTCTAGTCATTCTGAGTTACTGTTGCCTTGGGCTTGGGTTTTGGGCCTTTATACTATTATTCACTATTGGTTATTTTTTATTTTTTTACTATTTTAACCTCTAGCCCCTCTCTGAGTGTGTGCTGCTAAGGACTATAACCTTATATAACACTTTTAATATAATTAAAGCTAATTAAGATTATTAATTATTATTAATTATAAGATATTCTATATAAAATTATTTACTAATATATATCTAATTAGCTCTTTATAATTATAATCTTTATATTATAATCTTGGTATTTTAAATAAAAAGAAAGATACTAATTATAGGCTTATTAGTTTATTATTATTAAATTTTTATTAATTGATAATAATATGTAATAAATTTAATAAAAAGTAATTTTAAAGTATTTTAATACTTTATATGTTTATATTATTGATTTTATTATAAGTAATAATTAATACTATTTGAACTTTTAAACATAGTTATATTTTTAGTATTAAATTAATTTTATTTCTTTATATTTTTTTAAAGCTTTATTATAATTAAGACTTATTAGATTTATACTTTTTATAAAAATAAAACTAAGAAATTATATATTAATTTTATTTCTTTTATAATTTTGTATATAATTATATAGCCTTTATTTATTTATGAATAATTAATAAATTTAAAAATATTATAAATACTTAATTATCTTAAGTTTATATATATAATATAAATAATATTTATAGTATAGGTTTCTTATTTTTATTTATATATTTGAATATCTAACCTTTTTTAATATTAATCTCTTTATTATTAATATATTACTATTAACACCACTATTCAGACTTTTATTTTTATATTAATATATTTCTATATAGTTATATATTTATATTACTTAAGTTATCTTCAGATAAAGGACTTAATTAATTAGTTAACCTCGTTATAAATAGACTCTTATCCCTCCTCCTTTATAAAACCTTCTTCTATTAAATCCTTTAACTATTTGATTTCCTTAATTTCTAATATAGTACTCTTTTAACTATATATTAATATAATATTAGCTTATAATTATATAATTTATATATTATAACTCTTAAGTTATTAAAAAAAGTATATTAATAATTTTCTTTTTTATTTCTTTTAAACTAATTCTTTTAATAAGACTTACTCTATTTTAATCTATTAAATTATATCCTTATTATAAAGTTTATAAGAATAAACTTTTTAAAAAGATATAATAATTAAAGATTATTAATTAAATAAGCTTTTTTAAATTAGGTTAGTTAAACTTAGCTTTTATTATATATTCTAAGTTAAATAAGTAAAATACTTTTATAGCTTAAGAAGCAGGCTTTAATTAATTATCTTTAATTCTTTTAGCTAATATATATATAAGATAATTCTTATATATTAGTATTAATAAGGGTCTATTAGGCTATTATATAATGCACTATATGTATATTATATTATTTATTTTAATTAGAGGGGGTTATTATAAGTTATTTATATTATAAGTAAGTAATTAAATTGCGATATAATGGGAATTGTAAAGCGGTAAATAAATTATAACTTAGAATTATAATAAGCTTAGAATATGATAAATGCAGAGCCTTTATAAAGCTTTTATTATATAATAATTTTGCCTTCTAATATCTAGCTTTTCTATCTAGCTTTCTAGCTACTTAATGCATTTTAAAGGGTTAATTAAGATAATAAGGTATATACTCTAATATAGTAAAAACTTTAGTTATTCTGAGTTACTATTATCTTAGGCTTAGGTTTTAAGTCTTTATACTATTATTTATTATTCATTTGTTTTTTTTTACTATTTAACCTCTAGCTTCTCTCTAAGTAGACACTACTAAAGGACTATAATCTTAATAATATATTATATATGCTTTATATTATTTATTTAATTAGAAGAGGTTATTATAAGTTAGTTATATTATAAGTAATTAAATTATAATATAATAAGAATTATAAAGTATTAAATTATAATATAATTAGAATTATAATAAGCTTAGAATATAATAAAGTAAAGCTCTTATAAGGCTTTTATTATATAATGATTTTACTTTTTAATATTTAGGTTTTTTATTTAGCTTTTCTATTACTATTAAAACTACTATTCAAACTTTTTATTTTTATATTACTGCGTTTTTATATTATATATTTATATTACTTTAGTTATTTTAAAATAAAGGATTTAATTAATTAGTTAACTTAGTTATAAATAGATTCTTATCCCCCTTCCTTTAATTACTAAAAAACTACCTTTTTTTATTAAATCCTTTAACTTATTATAATTAATATTAAAAATAATTATAATAAGAGTTCTTTAATTTTAAATATAATTATTATTTTATAAGTATATATTAATTAATATAATTGTTAATTTATAATTATATAATTTATATATTATAATTCTTTAAATTATTAAATAAAGTATTATTAATAGTTATTATTTCTTTTTATTTCTTTTTTTAAATTAATTCTTTTAATAAAACTTATTTTATTTTTATTTATTAAATTATATTTTTATTTAATAAAGCTTATAAGAATAGGTTTTTTTTAAAAAAAAAAAATTAATTAAATAAGCTTTTTATAATTAGATTAATTAAATTTAGCTTTTATTATATATTTTTAAATTAAATAAATAAAATACTCTTTATAATTTAAAAAGTAAGTTTTAATTCTTTTTTAATTCTTTTAATTAATAGCTATATAAGATAATTCTGATATATTAGTATTAATAAGAGTCTATTAGGCTATTATATAATGCATTATATGCGCATTATGTTATTTATTTAGTTAGAAGGAGTTATTTTAAATTGTAATATAATGGGAATTATAAAGCATTAAATTGTGAGTTGGAATTGCGATAAGGTAACTTAGAATGCGATAAATGCAGAGCCCTTATAGGGCTTTTATTGTATGACGATTTTGCCTTCTGATATCTAGCTTTTCTATCTAGCTTTTCTATCTAGCTTTCTAGCTGCTTAACGCATCTCGAAGGGTTGATTAAGATAGCAAGGCTTGCACCCTGATGCAGTAAAAACTCTAGTCATTCTGAGTTGCTATTGCCTTAGGCTTGGGTTTTAGGCCCTCACACTATTATTCACTATTAGTTTTTTTTTTTTTTTACTATTTAACCTCTGGCCCCTCTCTGAGTATGCGCTGCTAAGGACTATAACTTTAATATATTATTATATATACCTTTTATTAATTATTAAATAAGTTATAGTTATTAGCTTTTAATATAATTATAATCTCTCTTTTATTTTAATAAAATTAAAGAGTTTAGTATTAATTTATTACTTTATTAATTATATTATAAATATTAAAGATCTTATTTAAAAGTATATTATAATAATTATTAACTTCTTTCTATTCTTAAGTCTTAATTTAAATATTATATTTATAAATATAATTAGTTATAGTATTATTTTAAATATTAAAGTTATTTTTAATATAATAAAATAAAGTAATTTTTAATAAGGATTACTAATTATATTTTACTAATTAGCTTATTTTATAAAATAAAATAATTATCTCTTTATTATATTATTAATAAAATTCTTTTATATAACTTTATAAACTTATATAAATATAAATTAATTCTACTATACTATTTTTAAATAATAATAATATATATAAAAGCTTAGCTCTATTGTAATAGTAAATAATATTATTAAAATACTATATTAATTAAAAAAGCTAATTAAAAGATTATTACTTTTAATACTTATTTATATTATAATACTTTATTAAAGTATCTTTATCTTTATAATTATATAATATTAATTAATATTAAGTATTAAACTTATTAAGAAAGTAAGGCTATTTATAAAATTCCTTTTAATATAGTATAGCTATTACCTATATATTAAGTATAATTCTTTAAATATATAGCTAAAATAGCTATAATTTATTTAAATAAATACTTTAATATAAACTTTAATATAAAAGATAATAATATATAATATTTTTAATAGTCTATACTTCTTATAGTCTTAGTTTAATATATTAACTTATATTATTAATTACTTATTATATTTTTCTAACTTTTATAAAGCTATTATATAATATCTTAGCCTCTTTATATTATAATAAGTCTTTATAATAAACTCCGTATTTAATATTAATACTATTTACATAATATAGAAATATAAGGTATTACTTTATATTACTTTAGTTATTAATATCTAATTATTATAAAGATTAGCTAAAAATATAAAGTAAGATATTAAATAATAAGCTATATTCTTTAAAAATATAGACCTTATAAATACTATTAATTAAATAATAAAAGACTAATTTAACTTTATTATTAATAATATATATTAAGCTAATATAATTAATGATATTATAAAGCTTATTAATATCCTTTATAATATTATTAGTTTAAAGTAAATTATAATTAGCTTTATAAAGCTTATAGAAATATTTAGTAATTTAATTATTTTTAATATAATATTAAAGTAATCTATTTTAATATTTAAAAAAGCTATAGAGCTATTATAAATTCTTATTATAATTCTTTTATAATACTAAGTCTAAGCTATTAAATCTTAATAATAAAGTATATTAAAAGAGATTAAGATTATATTTGAAATATATAAAATATTATATTATTAGCCTTTATTTTTAATATAATAATATATATTATTTCTTTATAAAAAGTATTAAATAGCTTTAAAAATAATAATATTATAATTATAATAATAAACCTTATTAATATAAAAACTAAGAATAAATAATTAGAAGTTATAATATAATTTAGTTAATTAAGGTCTTTCTTTATCCTTAGCTAATAGCTTATTATATAGTTTATACTTAATTAATAATAATATATTACTTTCCTTTTTATATACTATTATCTTAATATTAAGTAAGACTTATAATTAAATAATTATTACTTTCTTAAGCTATATTAACTATTTATATTCTTTAGAAATAAAGGTAGTATTAATAAAACCTAAGTTATTAAAGTATTTATAGTCTTTTTTGCTATTAAAAATGCTTCTTACTAATTATTACTTATAATAATATTTAGTATTATTATAGCTTAGATTAATAATATTATATTTACTTTACTTATTAATTTAAATAGAATATAATATAAAATATATTTAATAATATAAACTCTTCTTTTTTAACTATAAAAGCCTATTATATCTATAAGCTATTATAATTAATTTAAAAAGATAAATAAATACTAATAATTAATAAAGTTAGTATACTTAGAGCTTAGATTCTCTTTAAAATTAATAAATAGCTTATTAAACTATAAAATACTATTAATGCTTTTAGTAGTATTCTTATAATAATATTCTTAAAGGACTTTTACTAATTCTATTTAATATAAAAGAGGCTATTGCTATTAAAACCGCTATTCGGACTTTTATTTTTATATTACTGCGTTTCTATATAGTCACATATTTGCATTACTTAAGTTATCTTAAGATAAAGGACTCGATTGATTAGTCGACCTAGTTATAAATAGACTCTTATCCCTCCTCTTCTAAACCTTCTTCTACTAAATCCTTTAACTATTCTAATAAGATTCCCTTAGTTTTTAATATATCACTCTTTTAGCTCTATATTAATTAGCATAAGGTCAGCCTATAATTATATAACCTATATATTATAGCTCTTTAGGTTATTAAAGAAAGTATTATTAATAATTATTATTTCTTTTCTTACTTCTTTTTAAACTAATTCTTTTAATAAGACTTACTCTATTTTAATCTATTAGATTATATCTTTATTAATAAGGCTTATAAGAATAGATGTCTTTTAGAAAATATAATAACTAAAGATTATTAATTAAATAAACTTTTTATAATTAGATTAGTTAAATTTAGCTTTTATTATAAATCTTAAGTTAAATAAATAAAATACTTTTTATAATTTAATAAATAAGCTTTAATCTTCTTTAATTCTTTTAATTAATATATATATAAGATAATTCTTATATACTAATATTAATAAGGGTCTATTAAGCTATTATATAATATACTATATATATATTATATTATTTATTTAATTAAGAGGAGTTTATTATAAGTTAGTTATATTATAAGTAGTTACATTATAATATAATGAGGATTATAAAGTATTAAATTATAATATAATTAGAATTATAATCAAGCTTAGATATAATAAATGCAGAGCCCCTTATAGGGCTTTTAGTATATAATGATTTTGCCTTCTGATATCTAGCTTTTCTATCTAGCTTTTCTATCTAGCCTTTCTATTTAGCTTTCTAACTGCTTAATATATCTTAAAGGGTTAATTAGGATAGTAAGGCTTGTACTTTAATATAATAGAAACTCTAATCATTCTGAGTTACTATTTGCCTTAGGCTTGGGTTTTAGGCTCTTATACTATTATTTACTATTAGTTATTTTTTTTTTACTATTTAATCTCTAGCCCTTCTCTAAGTGTGCGCTACTAAGGACTATAACCTTAATAAAAGAGGCTATTCTTATTACTTATAAAAGAGTTTCTTTAAGATATTAATTCTAATTTTAAGGCTAAATATTATATTTAATATAATAAAGCCTATACTTTATAATTATACTTTATAATTATAATTATATTAAATAAATAAGTCTATATTATTAATAATTTAAAGCTTTAGTAATTATTAAGTTAATTCTATTATAATAAATAAGATTAAAAAGATATTATTCTTTTTAATTTTTAATACTTTTAGTATAAGTATTATATTTTATAGAAGAATAAACTAATTATAATAATGCTTTTAAATTAAAATAAATAGTAATTAAATATAAAAGTAATAATTACTTTTATAAATTATAAAGACTGCTTTATATTAATTTTCCTTTTAATTTATAAATAGCTTAATAATAATCCTTTAGAAATTTAAGTAATTATAATAATAGCTTAAAAAATACTAATACTATTTTAATTTATATATTTTTTATATATATTATTAATATATTTATTATTATAAATAAGAATATATACTAAGACTTTAAATTAATTGATAGCTTTTACTTTATTATTATTATAATTATATTTAATATTACTTTTTTTTAATTATAGTCTTTTTTATTATACTATTATTTACTTTACCTTATTTATTATTATTATCTTATTATTAAAAGTAATTAATAATTTCTCTTTTATAAGACTATTATTTAATATAATCCTTCTTATTCTTATTAATATTCAGATCAGTCTATTAAAATAATTATAATAATATTATAATACATTTAAATATAATTTACTATATATAGCTATTTTTACTTATACTAATTATAAAGTCTTAAATAATATATTAATATATATTAGTCTTAAGCTTTATTTTTTAAAGTTATAGTCCTTTAGTAGCGCATATTTAAAGAGGGGCCAGAAGTTAAATAATAATAAAAAAATAAGTAATAGTAAATAACAGTATAAGGGCCTAAAACCCAAGCCTAAGGCAATAGTAACTCAGAATGACTAGAGTTTCTACTACATTAGGGTGCAAGCCTTACTATCCTAACTAACCCTTCGAAATGCATTAAGCAGCTAGAAAGCTAGATAGAAAATCTAAATAGAAAAGCTAGATAGAAAAGCTAAATATCAGAAGGCAAAACCGTTATATAATAAAAGCCCTATAAGGGTCACTTTGTCGCATTCTAAGTTACCTTATCACAGTTATAACTCATACTTATATTATAATTTAATTATCTCTTTATAATTCTAAAGTATAATTTAACTTATTAAAGAATAACTCGTTATAATCGAACTAACTTATAATAAATACTATAATAAATATCTAATATAATATACTCTATATTTTTAATAACTTAAGTTTTAATAATTACTATACTCTTTTAATATATAATTAAATACTAAGCTTAATAAGAATATAAAAAACCTTTAATAAGCTAAAGGCTATAATAAGAAGATATAATTTTAAAACTATTAAAATTTAATAACCTTCTAATAATAAATAAATTATTTTAATAATCTTTAAAATTAAAGTATTCTTAAGACTATACTTTTTTAAAAGTAATTAATAATTTAAAAACTAAATTAAGAATAAATAATACTTTTTAAAGTAATTAATAATAAAATTAATATTTAAATATCTTTAAAAATAATATTCTTTAAATTATTAATTAATATTAATAAATAGTAAATAATATATATTATAAATAATATAATTATTATTAATATATAAAATAATTAATATATTCAAAACTAAGGGAATCCTATAATTACTTTTAATATTAATTATAATAAGTTCAAGGATTTAGTAAAAGAAGGTTAGTTCTTAGTAATTAAGAGAGGAGGGATAAGAGTCTATTTATAGTTAGGTTAATTAATTAATTAAGTCCTTTATCTTAAGATAACTTAAGTAATGCAAATATATAATATAGAAATGCAGTAGTGTAGAAATAAAAGTCCGAATAGCAGTTTTAATAGCAGTCTTAAGCTTTATAAAAGATATATAACTATAGTTAATAGAGAATTTAATACTACGTCCTTATAATCCTTATAGCCTTTATATATAATTATCTTAAGCTTACTTATTATTTAATATTATATTACTTTTAAAAGTATATAAAATAGATATTATAAGTAATTATATTCTTATTAATATAATGAAGGCTAAAGTAAGGCTTTTTAAACTTAATAAAGTAACTATTTGATATATTAAGTAGTCTTAGTTTAGTACTTTATATTAAAAAAAGAATAGTATTCTTTTAGTAATATATATATATTACACTATTAAAACCGCTATTCAGACTTTTATTTCTATACTACTGCGTTTCTATATAGTTATATATTTACATTACTTAAGTTATCTTAAGATAAAGGACTCGATTGATTAGTCGACTTAATTATAGATAGACTCTTATCCTTCCTCTACTAAATCCTTTAACCTAGCAGGATTACCTTAGTTTTTATTGCATTACTCCTTTAGCTGCATATTGATTAGCATAAGGTCAGCCTATAACTATATAATCTATATATTATAGCTCTTTAGGTTATTAAAGAAGGCATTATTAATAATTATTATTTCCTTTTTTACTTCCTTTTAAGCTAATTCTTCTAATAAGACTTACTCTATCTTAATCTATTAAATTATATCCTTATCTAATAGGGCTTATAAGAATAGGTTCTTCTAAAGGATATAATAACTAAAGATTACTAACTAAATAAGCTTTTTATAATTAGGTTAGCTAAACTCAGCCTTTATTATAAGTCTTAAGTTAGATAAATAAGATGCTTTTTATAGCTTAAGAAATAAGCTTTAATCTTCTTTCATTCTTTTAGTTAGTATATATATAAAACGATTCTTATATACTAATATTAATAAGGGTTTACTAGGCTATTATATAATGCATTATATATATATTATATTATTTATTTAGTTAGAAGGAGTTATTATAAGTTAGTTATATTATAAGTAAGTAGTTAAATTATAATATAATAAGAATTATAAACCATTGAATTACGATTTAGAATTATAATAAGCTTAGAATGCGATGAATGTAGAGCCTTTATAGGGCTTTTATTATATAACGATTTTGCCTTCTTAAAGGGTTAATTAAGATAGTAAGGCTTGCACCTTAATGCAATAAAAACTCTAGTCATTCTGAGTTATTACCTTAGGCTTGGGTTTTAGGCCCTTATACTATTATTTACTATTAATATTTTTTTTTTATACTATTTAACCTCTAGCCTCTCTCTGAGTGTGTACTACTAAGAACTATAACCTTAATATATATATATTAATATTTATAATAGCTTTATAAATAAATTTAATTAACCTTATTTTTACTTTTAATAAGAATTATATAAGCTTATATTAAATAGTATAATAATATAAGAATTAAGCTCTTTTTACTATTTATATTAAATAATAATTACTTTAAGACTATTTTAATTCTAATTATATAATATATTTACTTTTAATACTTTATATTATACTATTAAAATTATTAATCCTCTATTTATAAATTCTATCTTTATTATATAATCCTTAACTTATAACTTATAAAACTTAGTTAGACTTATTTAATATTTAAAACCTTAAGTCTAAGTATAATAATGAAAATAGCTAAAGTTAATTAATATATTAAAATGCATTTTTTTAAATATTTATTTCTTATTATTTAATATTACTAATTTAACAATAATTATAATAAAAAATATTATAAGATTATCTATACTTTTAAGTATAAGATTACTATTACTTAATTTAGTAATTATTAAGATTAGTAAAATAAATATAATAAGAGTAATTTATAAAAGTACTTAATTTTTATAACTTCTATTTAATTTTTATAACTTATATTTAATTTTTAAATAATAAGACTAATAAAGAAAAAGTTAGTTTTTTTTAAAATAATAATAATAACTATAGAGTATATATATTATATACTATTAGTATTAATATTAATATATATAATAAAATATTAAAATAATAATATAATATAAAGTAATAAAGGTTAGGAAAAAAGCATATTTAATCTAATAATAATTAAAATATTAAAATATTATTTTATATTTTATATATATTTTATATATAACTATATAATAGTAAATAGCATAGCTACTAAGCCTATAGTAAGCCATACTATTATTCTAGCTAGTAAAATAAGATGCTAGACTTTATGCAAAGGAGGAATTAAAATATATAATATTTATGTGATTTTACTAGACGAATGAAAAGCGCAGGATGCACGTGCTAGGAAGGAGGAAAATTACTGTATTAAGAACTAATGAGGAGGCGAGATTAAGGATGTGCGCTTAATAAAACCTTTCGTTCCTTAAGGCATAAACTAATATTTAAAGTACTTATTTTTTTTCCTATTTAAATAAGTATTGAATAGTAATATATTAAATATTAAATTTTTTTTTTATTAATCTAATACTTATATATATTAATTATTATAAATATTAAAGTAATTTACTTTTAAGTTAAAGGATATTTATATATAATAATAATTTAAATAATAAAATTAATATACTTGACTATTACTAAATAATTATAAATAAAAGAAGATTATATTTATATTATTTAGTTTAATATTAATAGTTCTTTTTCTTATTAGTCTATTTAAATATAATATAAGACTTTATAAATTAAAAAACTATTCGCTTATAATAAATATACTTAGTTTAGATTTATAATAAGAAAAGGTAAGTTAATTTTAACTATTAAATAAATAAAAATATTTAGTAAATTTATTCTATCTTTTATAAAAATTAAGAAAATAGTATTATACTATTCTTATATTAACTTCTATTTTACTCTTTCTTCTTTATAAGCTATTAGAAATAGTTTTTATTCTTAATGACTTTATAGAATATAAGTATTTATCCTTTAGCTTAGAATAGTATTTTCTTATTCTTTAAATATTTAAAATTATTATAATTTAAGAATTTTATATTATATTTTATAATTAAATAGAATACTTATTAAAATATATTAAATCTGCTTTTATGAATTTTCTATTATTATTTTATAAGTTATTCTATAATTTATTTAAGAAGAAAGTGTTTTCTTTAAGTTATAAAAATTACTCTTATCTTTTAAATACTTTTTAATTTATAAAGATATTATTAGTTATTAAGATTATTTAAAATATCTTTAAAGAAGTATATTATTTATTATAATATAATTATATTATTACTTTTAGTATTAGTATATTTTCCTTTTTGCTTTAAATAATCTTATTCTTATTAAAGAGAAATTAAATATTTCATACTTTTATTATAGTTAAGATTATAAAATATAATATAATAAAATTTAAAATATAAATCTTTACTATCTTTACTATATTATAAGTATATTATAATATTTTTAAATAATATTTAAGATCCTATTAATCATATCCTATTATATTCTTTTTTAAATATTTTAAAAGATATTTATATTTTTAAATAATTATAATAAGTTAATATTATGAGACTTATTAAAATATCTTTTTATATAATAATATATAACTAAAAAGGCTTTAATTTATTTAAAGAAAAACAATCTTTTATATAATTATATTTAAATTAATATTATTAAAATAAAGAGTTAAAGCTTAGGTAATATAAGTCCTTTTAATTATCTATAGTTATTTAATTTCTAAAGAACTATTAATATAAAATAAAGTATATACTTTATATTTAGTACTATTTATAAAAAGAGGCCTTAACTTAGAATTATTAAATAATCTTAATATATATTAATAGATTTAGACTATTTAAATATAATTAAATATATAACTTACTATTAGACTTAATATACTTATTTATTTTAAAAATACTAATATATTTATTGAAAATATTTATATTACTATATTTAAAGCTATTAATAACGTATATGATATGCGAGTGGGACAAACAAGCGAGCGTGACACTCTGATTTTCACCTTAAATCACGATTTTTAAAAAATCATTAGAAATTCAAACTAAGCCTGAAATAGCTAAAAATTTAAGTTTAACTTATTTATAGTATATATTATTTTTAGGAATTTTTTTAGATTATATATATATATAGCGCTAGCAGTATTAAATTCGCACTGTTTTTTTAGCTATTTTTATTTATAATTAGCTTAATAATTTTTTAAAAATATAAAAAAAAGACTAGCTTATTAACTTTTTAGTTAAATATCTAAAATTAATTTCTTAAAAATCGTAGGGCTTTATAGCCTATTTTAGAATTTTAAAAGTTTATAGTTTAGCTGACAGAGAAGTGTCACGCTCGCGTATTTGTCCCACTCGCTAGCATACACGTTAGGTAGAGAAAAAGAGGAGAGGAGGGGAAAGGGAGAACGGGGAAGAGAGGCGCGGGAAAGAAAAGGCGGAAAAGGGAAGAGAGGAGAAAGGGAGAGGGGAAGAAATAATATAATAATAGTATATTTAAAGTAATTAGAGACTATTATTATTATTTATTTAATTTAAATATATATTTATATTAAATATAAGAATAAGTTTACTATTAAAACTACTAACGTATATAAAAGCGAGTGCACCAACCAAGTGAGTGCACTAAAGCAAGTTTACACCTTAAAATACGATTTTTAAAAAACGTCTTAAAAATTCAAACTAGGCTTAAAATGGCTATAATTTAAAAAATAGATGTATTAATCTACTAACAATAATTAATTATTTTCTAGTTTTTAAAAACTCTTTATAAAGTTATTTAAAATAATCTTATTCGCACTGTTTTTTTTATTTTTATTTTTAAAGAGCTAAGTAAATTTTTTAAAAGTTTAAAAAATACTAACTTATGACTTTTTATTTAAATATCTAAATTAATTCCTTAAAATTCCTAGAACTATATATCAATTTTAGAAAATTGAAAATTATGACTTAGCTGTATAGGTATAAGTAGGCACTTAGGGTTTAGTGCACTCGCTGATTGGTGCACATTATATTTTTTATGATTCTTTATCCTTTTATATTTATAATAGTTATATTATTTAGATAAAGAGTATTTACTTATATTAAGAATTTTAAAAAGACGATGAAAAAATTATTGTACGAAGTTAGTATTAATTATTAAAAAGATTATTTATTTTTAATATAATTTTTAAAGTATTAATTATTTTAAAAAAGTAAATATTAAAAATACTTTAGTTTTAAAGATTATTAAAATAACTTATTTATTATTAGAAAGTTATAAGTCTTAATAATTCTAATTTCTTTAAGATATAATCTCTTATTATAGCTTTTAGCTTATTAAAGGTTTTTATATTTTTATTAAGTTTAGTATTTAAGTTATATATAAAAGAGTATAGTATTATTAAAACCTGAGTTATTAAGAATGTAGAATGTATTATATTAGATATTTATTATAGTATTCATTTTAGTCTCTAATATATTGAATTGCGATCTGGAATTATAAGAGTTAAATTATAACTTAGAATTGTAATAAGGTACTTGGAATGCGATGAAGTAAAGCCCTTATGGGGCTTTTATTATATGACGATTTTACCTTCTGATATCTAGCTTTTCTCTCTAGCTTTTCTATCTAGCTTTTTCTCTCTAGCTTTTCTAATAACGCATTTCAAAGGGTTGAATAAGATAGCAAGGCTTGCACCCTGATGTAATAGAAACTCTAGTCATTCTGATTACTATTACCTTAGGCTTGGGTTTTAGGCCTTTATACTGTTATTTACTATTAGTTATATATTTTTTTAACTGTTTAACCTCTGGCCCCTCTCTGAGTGTGCGCTGCTAAGGACTATATCCTTAATAAGAATAAGTTTATTAATACTTTAGACCCTTTCTTTTTTATTAAATATTTCTTATATTTCTTCTTTTTAGAGTTAGTAATATTAAACTAAAGAATTAATTATTTAAAACTCTATTTTTAAATACATAATATTAATTTAAAACTAAAATATTTCAAATTAAAGTTAGTACTTAAAGAAAGTACTAATTTTAATAAGTTATAAAGTAAAGAGTCACTATTAAAACTACTATTTAAACTTTTATTTTTATATTACTGCATTTCTATATAGTTATATATTTATATTACTTAAGTTATTTTATAATAAAAGACTCAATTAATTAGTTAACCTTATTATAACTAGACTCTTATTCTATTTTCTTTAAACCTTCTTTTACTAAATCCTTTAACTGTTTTAATAATTCTAATATATACTCCTTTAACTATATATTAATTAATATAATATTAGTCTATAATTATATAACTATATATTATAATTCTTTAACTTATTTAAAAAAGTATTATTAATAGTTATTATTTCTTTTTCTTTTTCTTTTTTAACTAATTCTTTTAATAAGACTTACTTTATTTTAATTTATTAAATTATATCCTTATTTAATAAAGCTTCATAAGAATAAATTCTTTTAAAAGATATAATAATTAAAGATTATTAATTAAAGAAGCCTTTTCTAATTAAGCTAATTAAACTTAGTTTTTATTATATATTTTAAATTAAATAAGTAAAATACTCTTTATAGTTTAAGAAATAGGCTTTAATCTTTTTTAATTCTTTTAATTAGTATATATATATAATAATTCTTATATCATTAGTATTAGTAAAGGTCTACTAAGCTATTATATAATGCACCTATATATATCTTATGTTATTTATTTAGTTAGGGGGGGTTATTATAAGTTAGTTATATTATAAGTAAGTAGTTAAATTGTAATATAATAGGAATTATAAGTACTAGAATTGCGATAAGCTTAGAATGCAATGAATGCAGAGCCCTTATAGGGCTTTTATTATATAATGATTTTGCCTTCTAATATCTAGCTTCTCTATCTAGCTTTCTAGCTGCCTTAATGTATCTAAAAGGGTTAGTTAGGATAGTAAGTCTTATACTTTAATATAATAAAACTCTAGTCATTCTAAGATGCTATTACTTTAGGCTTAGGTTTTAGGCTCTTATATAATTATTTACTATTAGTGATTTTATATTTTTAACTATTTAACTTCTAGCCCTTCTCTAAGTATGCACTACTAAGGATTATAACTTAATAAAGTAAGGAGTATTAAAAGTAAATTAAAATATAACTTTTTTATTAAAGCTTAAAGTTAGATATTCAAATTAAAGTTATAATTAATAATTATATAATAGGGTTTTAAAGTTTTAATCATTTTCTTATTAAATTATAAAAGTAAGTAGTTTTAAAATATAAGTAATAGGCTTATATATTAGACTAATAAAGGGTTATAAGGCTTAAATTGCTTTAGGCCTCCTTTTTTTTTCTCTTTCTTAAAGAAAGAGGGCTTTCTAAATATAGAACTAAGGTATAATAGCCTTTATATAAAAGTATATAATACTTTATAATATACTATATAAATATAATAGTATTTAATTAGTTAAAAATATATTTATATATTATAATTCCTTTACTATTAAAACCGCTATTCAGACTTTGTTTTTACACTATTGCATTATTATTTATATTTTATATTACTTAAGTTATCTTAAGATAAAGACTTAATTGATTAATTAACTTAATTATACATAGACTCTTATCCCTCTTCTTTTATAAAACCTTCTTTTCCTAAATCCTTTAACTTATTATAATTAATATTAAAAGTATTATAAGATTCCTTTAGTTTTTAATAAATTACTTTTAATTAATTTTAATTATATAATATTAATTTATAATATACTTATATATTATAATTATTTATTATTAAAATGTATTTTTAAATTATTTCTTTTTATTTCTTTTTAAGTTAATTCTTTTAATAAAACTTATTCTATTTTAATTATTTAAATTATTTTTATTTAATAAAGTTTATAAAAATAAATTCTTTTAAAAAATATAATAATTAATAATTATTAATTAAATAAGCTTTTATAATTAAATTAAATTAAATTAGTCTTTATTATATTATAATTAAATAAATAAAATACTTTTTTATAATTGTAACAATAATTTTAATTTTTTTTTAATTCTTTTAATTAATATTTTATATATTAATATTAAATTCACTATTAAAATCACTATTCAGACTTTTATTTCTACGCTACTGCGTTCCTCATTACCGCGTTTCTATACAGTCACGTATTTACATTACTTAAGTTATTATAAAACGAAGGACTTGATTGATTAGTCGACCTAGTTATAGATAGACTCTTATCCCTCCTCCCTTATATTAGTAGAACCTCCTTCTGCCATATCCTTCCATCATTCTAGCAGGAACCCCTCAGTTTCTAGTACGGTCATTATGTGTTTAAATTATAGTAATAAGAGCCTAAACTAATTATTTCCTGGATATTAACTAGTGACTTAAGGAACGCTATTTCTTCTAGAGATATTTTAATTACTAGCTTTATTACTAGTTATCTTAAGAAGTATTATTTATTTTTAATCTAGTTCTTAAATCATTAGTTACTTTTAAAGAAGCATAGTCTTAAGAATACCTTAGTTTTAAAGATCGCTAAGGCGACTTACTTATTATTAAAGAGTTACTAAGTCTTAATAATTCTAGTTTTCTTAAGACTATAATCTATTACTATAGCCTTTAGCTTATTAAGAGTTTCTATATCTTTACTAAGCTTAGTATTTAAGTTATATATAGAAAGAGCATAGTAGTTATTAAAACCTAAGTTATTAAGAGTATAGAGTGTATTATATTAGATGTTTATTATAGTGTTTGTTATAGTTAGTCTCTGATGAGTTAAATTGCGATCTGGAATTATAAAGAGTTGAATTATAACTTAGAATTGCGATGAGGTAACTTGGAATGCGACGAATGCAGAGCCCTTACGGGGCTTTTATTGTATGATGATTTTACCTTCTGATATCTAGCTTTTCTGTCTAGCTTTTCTGTCTAGCTTTTCTATCTAGCTTTTCTATCTAGCTTTTCTAGTAACGCATCTCAAAGGGTTGAATAGGACAGTAAGGCTTATACCCTGATGTAGTAAAAACTCTAGTCATTCTGAGTTGCTATTGCCTTAGGCTTAGGTTTTAGGCCTTTATACTATTATTTACTATTAGTTATATATTTTTTTTAACTATTTAATCTCTAGCCTCTTTTCTAAGTGTGCGCTACTAAGGACTATAACCTCAATTAATATTAATAAAGATTTATTAAATTATTATATAATATATTATATTACTATTAAAATCACTATTTAGACTTTTATTTTTATATTACTATATTCCTTATTATTATATTTCTATATAATTATATATTTATATTACTTAAGTTATTATAAATAAAGGACTTAATTAATTAGTTAACTTAGTTATAAATAAACTTTTATTCTTTCTCTCTTAATTACTAAGAACTTATTAATAAAACCTCTCTTTACTACATCCTTCTATTATTCTAATAAAAACCCCTCAGTTTCTATTAGTCCTTTTATATATTAAAAATAACTATATTACTTATAATTTATATTATTTACTTTTTATTAATATTAACTAATAATTTAAAAAATATTATTTCTTTTAAAAATATTTTAGTTATTAGCTTTATTATTAATTATTTTAAAAAGTATTATTTATTTTTAATTTAATTCTTAAATTATTAGTTATTTTTAAAAAAATATAGTCTTAAGAATATTTTAATCTTAAAGATTATTAAAGTAATTTATTAATTATTAGAGAATTATTAAGTCTTAATAATTCTAATTTTTTTAGAATTATAATCTATTATTATAGTTTTTAACTTATTAAAGGTTTTTATATTTTTATTAAGTTTAAGAGTATAGAGTGTATTATATTGGATATCTATTATAGCATTTATTATAGTTAGTCTTTAATGAGTTAAATTATAATATAATTAGAATTATAAAGAGTTAAATTATAATATAAGTATGAGTTAGAATTGCGATGAGCTTAGAATGCAATAAAAGCCTTTATAAGGCTTTTAATATATAACGATTTCGCCTTCTAATATCTAGCTTTTCTATCTAGCTTTTCTAATAACGCATCTTAAAGGGTTGAATAGGATAGTAAGGCTTATACCTTAATATAGTAGAAACTCTAGTCATTCTGAGTTACTATTGCTTTAGGCTTGGGTTTTAAGTCTATATACTATTATTTACTATTAGTTATATATTTTTTTTTAATATTTGACCTCTAGCCTCTTCTAAGTATGTGCTACTAAGGACTATAACTTTAATAATATATTATATATATATTATATTATTTATTTAATTAAAAGGGATTATTATAAGTTAGTTATATTATAAATAAATAATTAAATTATAAAGTAATAATTAAATTATAATTTAAAAGTATATAAGCCTAGAATATAATAATATAAACCCCTATAAGACTTTTATTATATAATGATTTTACTTTTAATATTTAGCTTTTCTATTTAGCTTTTAATCTAGCTTTTTTTAATTATTTAATATATTTTAAATGTTAAATAGAATAAATAAGGTTTATACTTTAATAAATAAAACTCTAATTATGTTTAATTACTATTACTTTAGACTTAGGTTTTAAACCTTTATATTATTATTTACTATAAATTATATATTTTTTTAACTATTTAATCTCTCCTCTGTTTAAATGTATATTAATAAAGACTATAGCCTTAATATTATAATTATAAATATTATATAATACTTAATTATTAAATATTAAAATACTAACATTATATAATAAATACTTTATTTATTATAAAATAATTATATAAATAAGAAAGTTTATATATTAAGTTATAGTCCTTTAATAGTATATATTTAAAGAGACTAGAGATTAAAAGTAAAAAATAAAAAAATTAATAACAGTATAAAGGCTTAAAACCTAAGCTTAAAATAATAGTAATTTAAAATAACTAGAGTTTTTATTATATTAAAGTATAAGCCTTATTATTTTAATTATTCTTTAAAATACATTAAGTAATTAAAAAGCTAAATAAAAGAGCTAAATAAAAAAGCTAAGTATTAAAAAGTAAAATCATTAATAATAAAAGCCTTATAAGAATAATCTTTATATTTAAATATTCTAAGCTTATTATAATTTTAAATTATAATTTAATTCTTATTTATAATTCTTATTATATTATAATTTAAGTACTTATTTATATATAATTAATTTATAATAACTCTTTTTAATTAATAAATAATCTAATATATATATATATTATATAATAGCTTAATAAATTCTCAATAGTATTATATATAAGAATTATTATATATATATATATTAATTAAAGAAATTCATTTTTTAAATTATAAAAATATTTTATTTATTTAATTTAAAATATTTAATAATAGTTCGCTATTAAAACCGCTATTCAGACTTTTATTTTTATACTATTATATTCCTTATTATTATGTTTTTATAATTATATATTTATATTACTTAAGTTATTATAAAATAAAGGACTTAATTAATTAGTTAACTTAATTATAAATAGACTCTTATCCTTCCTCTTTTAACTACTAAGAACTTATTAATAAAACCTCCTTTTATTATATCCTTTTATTATTCTTAATTATTTTATTAAGGTTATAGTCCTTAGCAGCGCACACTTAGAGAGAGGCCAGAGGTTAAACAGTAAAAAAATAAAAAAATATAACTAATAGTGAATAATAGTATGAGGGCCTAAAACCTAAGCCTAAGGCAATAGCAACTCAGAATGACTAGAGTTTTTACTGCATCAGGGTGCAAGCCTTACTATCCTAATCAACCCTTCGAGATGCGTTAAGCAGCTAGAAAGCTAGATAGAAAGCTAGATAGAAAAGCTAGATAGAAAAGCTAGATATCAGAAGGTAAAATCGTCATACGATAAAAGCCCTATGAGGGTTCATCGCATTCCAAGCTCGTCGCAATTCCAAGTCGCAATTCAATGATCATAATTCAACTTATTAGAGATTAGCTTTATTTTCAAGCTACTTACGATATAACCGACTTATAATAACCCCCCCTGACTAAACAAATAATATAATGCGCGTATAGCGCATTACGCGATAGCCTAGCGGACCCTCGCTAATAGTATATGAGAATCGTCTTATATATATACTAATTAAAAAATTAAAGAAGATTAAAGCCTGCTTCTTAGGCTATAAAGAGCATCTTGCCTATCTAGCCTAGAATAATAATAGAGGCTAAGTTTAGCTAGCCTAGTTATAAAGGCTTATCTAACTAATAATCTTTAATTATTATATCTTTTAAAAGAACTTATTCTTATAAGCCTTATTAAATAAAGATATAATTTAATAGATTAAGATAGAGTAAGTCTTATTAGAAGAATTAACTTAAAGAAAATAAAGAAAGAAATAATAACTATTAATAATGCCTTCTTTAATAACCTAAAGAGTACTAACTATAATGCATAGGTTATATAGTTATAGGCTGACCTTATGCTGATTAATATGCAGCCGAAGGAGTGATGACTGCATTAGAAACTAAGAGAATCCTGCTAGAACGGTTAAAGGATTTAGCGGAGGAAGGTTTAAGAGAGGAGGGATAAGAGTCTATCTATAACTAGGTCGACTAATCAATCGAGTCCTTCGTCTTAAGATAACTCAAGTAATACAAATACGTGACTGTATAGAAACGCGGTATGAGGAATGCAGTAATGTAGAAATAAAAGTCCGAACAGCGGTTTTAATAGTAATATTTATATTTATAATTTTAATATTTATAATTTTATAATAATTAATTATATAAAAAATTAATTATAAATATAATATTTTAAAATTTAAAATTATATAATTTAACCCTTCTCCTACTTCTCCTCTTTCCTCTTCTCTTTCCTCATTTCCTTCTTTCTTCTCCTTCCCTTCCTCTTCTTTTCTTCCTTCCTCTTCCGGTTTTTTTTTTCCCTCCTCCCTCTTTTCTCCTCCTTTCCCCTCCTTCCCTTCCTCCTTTTTTTCCTTTTTTCCTTTTTTCCCTCTTTTCCTTCCTCTCCCCCCTTCCTTCTTCTTCTTCTTCTTTTTTCCTTTTCTCCTCCGTCTCCCCCCTCTTCTTTTCTTCCTTTCCCCCCCCCTCTCCCCCCCCCCTCTTCTTCTCTTTTCTTCTTCTTTTCTTTCTTTTTCTTTTTTTCCTCTTCCCTCTTTTCCCCTCTTTCCCTCCATTTTCTCTTTCCCTCTTTCCCTCTTTCTTCCCTCTTTTCTTCTTTCTCTTTTCCCCCTTCCCTTTTCTTTTTTTCTTCTCCTTTTCCCTCTTCTCTTCCCTTTTCCTCTTCCCCCTCCTTTCTTCCCCCTTCCCTTTCTTTTTTTCCCTTTCCCCCTCTTCTCTTCCCCTTTCCTCTCTCCCTCCGTTTTCCTCTTCCTTCCCCCCCTCTTCCTCTTTTTCCTTTTTCCCTTTTTCCCTCTCCTCTTTCCCCTTCCTTTCTCCTTTCCCTCTTTTCCCCCCCCCCTCCCCCCCCTCTTCCCCTCGGTTTTTCCTCTTTCTTTTTCCCCTCTTTCCCCCCCTCCCCCCCCACCCTCCCCCCCCCCTTCCCTCCTCTTCTTCCCCTTTCCCCCTTCCCTTTTTTTCTTCCCTCCCTCCCCTCTTTCCTCCTCTCTCCCCTTCCCTTTTTTTCTTTCTCTTCCCCCCCTTTTTTTCCTCCCCTTTCTTTTCCCTCCCTTCCCCCCTCTCCCTCTCTCCCTCCTCCTTCCCTTCTTCCCCCCTTCCCCCCTTTCTCCTCTTCCCCCCCTCCTTCTCCCCTTTCCCCCCCCTTCCTTTCCTCCTCTCCCCCCTTCTTCCCTTCTCCTTCCCCCTTTTCCCCCTCCCTCTCCTCCTTTTTTTCCTTCCTCCCCTCCTTTCTCTCTTTTTCTTCTCCTTTTTCCTTTCCCCCTTCGTCTTTTTTCTCTCCGTTTCTTTCTTCTTCCCCTTCTTCCTCTCTTCCTCTCTCTCCCTTTCCCTTCCTCTCTTTCCTCCCTCCGTCCGTTCCCTCCCTCCCTCCCTTCTTTTCCCTTTTTCCTCTTTCTCTCTTCCCTCTCCCTCTTTTTCCCCTCTTCTTTCCCCTTCCCCTCGTTCCTCTTCTCCCCTCGCTTTCTTCTCTCTCCCCCCTCCCTCCCCTTCTTCGCTCTTTTTTCCCTTCCTTCTCCCTCTCTTCCCCTGCTTCTTTATTACTCTCCTTCCTATTTTTTATAAGCCTTCTTTTAAAAATTAAAAAAATTATTATATAGTTTTCTTTTTAATTGAATTAAAATTATTTTTATTTTATTTTTAATAATTAAATAGTTTTAAAAAATTAAAGTTTAGCTCTTTTTAATATATAGTATTTATAGCTTACTTACTTATTTAGCTTTTACTTATTAGTATATTATATAAAGAGCCTTTATTCATTATAATTATATATTATATAATCTTTAAGCTATTTATAATATAAAGTAAGAGTCTGTTTTAAAAAATTAAAAAGTTAATACTAGTAGGATTTAAACTTATAATTTATTATTATTATAAAAATCTCTAAATATATTAATTACTATATTATAAAACTGTCTTTTTAAATATATAATTTTAAAAA
>JAGMUV010000065.1:0-23499 GCA_020744425.1 Dactylonectria macrodidyma | reverse complement strand
AAGAAAACCGTCAATTTCCGAGTCCTCACCCATGGCATCCATCGCCACCTCAATGACCGACTCGGCTTCCTCCTCCACGTCCTTCTTAATTACTTCCGTTTCTGACTTCTGGATAGCTTCACCGGCTGCCAGTGCCTCCCCCAGCGTCATGAATCTCTGGTTCGGGTTAGGTATCGCCTTTCTTTTCTTCCCCTCTGTAGACGCGCCACCTCTTCCTCCAGCCCAGTGATTCGACTATTCTGAACGGCTACAGTCATTTCTAAGACCTCAAATCCCTTTGCTATTTTACTGTATTTATATCTGGTTTTGGGAGTCTTGTGTTTATTCCCATTTCTAGCCCCTCTTGTTCCTATGCGACAGGCCTGCTTGAAGGCCAGATTCTCCAAGTGTTCAGCGTCCTATCAGCGGCTGAAGCCTGGTCTGTCTGTGAGAGGCTGTAGTGCCAGATTTGGCTGTTTTTGTGTTGTTAGTAGGTTTTTATGGCTGTGTAACATCCAATCTTCCCGTTCTTATCGCAAACTTGATCGCTGCTCGCACCGCTTGTAAGTTCGGTCTCCACTTGTCTCCGTCCGCCGCCGTCTTGCCGCCTAAAAAGAACGAGAGATCCCCCATCTTTGTTTGGTCAATTCTCCGCATATCCTCTCGTTGCGTCTCCCACTTCCTGCATTTGAACAGGAAATGTTCTGCTTTCCTCCTCTTCTCCGCATTCGCATATATCTGACTCTGCCGCGCCTATTCTGTGTAGGTATTTGTTGACCCGCGCCATCCCCGTTCGTAGCTGTGCCAGGGTGTCGGCTTCGCGCCTCTTGAGGGGGTCATAGAGTGCGCACACGTGTTTGCCGGGGGAGCGCCTTGTCGAGCCGTTTCGAGTAGCCGCCCACGCCCTCGGGTAGGACCATATGTTGCTGACGTTGTGCTAACAGTACTCTGAGCCGGGTCGATCGGGCCTGATACGACGGCTTCCTTGGTGTGCATTCGGGTTCTGTTGCTCTTCGCGCTTCCACCGTTGCCTTCAGTCCCAGTCCGGAGGATTCATGGATAGGCGATATCCATCGCATCTTAATAGTGTTTCCGTCCTTTCGAAGTCGATCGGCTTGTTTGTAGATCTCCCGGATAGTGCTTTGCCCAGATTGCTGTCGAGGTTTCACGATCGCCTCTAGCGCTGATCGATTTCTTGTTACGACGGTTATGTGTCGACGTCGGAGCCCATCAGGCATGCACCTTAGGACCGTCGCCATCGCCTCCAACTCGGCCGTGTATGCGTTCTGCTCATCTCTTGGGCCAAGGGTGATGGAGTACCTTGCTACGACGTCGTCCGTTCCTCCCCTGGCGGCGCTGCGCACGACGCCGCCCATGCCTACGATTCCGTTTCTCGCCGAGGCGCTCGTAGCGATTAGCACCTCTTTCGAACCATTGGTCTCGATCGTCGCGTCGGCTGTGTCCGCGTCCGTCGTTGTCTCTTCGCCTAGGTTGTATTCCACCATCATGCGCCCGTGCCACGGCGGTAGCGCATATGGCTGGATCGTCTCCATCCGCTCTACTGCACCATCGTAGGTGAGTGCCAGCTTCGTGAGCGGCGACAGATACCTCCGCGTCTCCCTCACCCTGAGTGTCGCGAGCGGGTGTGTCTTGGGCAGTGTTTGTGCGTTGACGTAGAACCGCGCGCCAGCCTGCGCATGGCGTTCACTGATGGATGCAATGCCGGCTTCTGCTTCCGCCACCGCTATCGATCCCGTCTTGAAAGCCCCCGTGATTGCTTGCGCTCCTAACTTCTGTACTTCGTTCAGCCATTTCGTCTCCCTCACTCCGCGTCGGTGCGCCCACACGTTGGAGGCGTAATCCATAGTTGGAGCCACCGTTGCCACAAACAATTGTCTCGCCGTTCGAGGGGTTACCATCTTCAGTCTCCGTAGGCACATGGCCGCCCGAAGGCCTCGGGTAGCTGCTTTCGCCATGTGCTCCCTATAGCGTAACTGGGAGTCCATCACCAGGCCCAGTATCTTCCCGCTGTCTCTGGGGGTGATGGTCTTGCCTTTGATCACGAACGGGCTGTCGCTAGTGCGTTCGGGATTGCGTGTGAAGTGTATGATGACCGTCTTGTCTTCCTCAAATGTCGCTTCGCTCCGTCTTTCCCACTCCAGTGCTCTGTCGATGACGGCCTGGATGCCTGCTCGGTTAGCTTCTGCTGTCGGTCCCGTTACCCAGGCCGAGAAGTCGTCGATGAACGCGATTGACCCGCCCTTTGAGTCGATCTTGCGTTGTACAAGGTCTGCGTTGAAGAACAGGAACAAGACCGGTGACAGGGGCGACCCTTGCGGGAGGCCGGCCTGGGGCAATTCCCGCCGCTCCGAGCAGTAGCCGTTCACTACAATCGTCGCGGATCGGTTGGAGCAGAAAGCATCGATCCATCGAACCAGCACCCTGGGGATCCCCCTAGCTTCCAGTCTCTGCAGTAGTCGCTCCTTGAACACCCCGTTATAGGCTCCCTTCACGTCGAAGCTGATCAGACTGAGCACCTTCCGGTTCCGCCATGCCTTGTAGATGTGTTCCTGGAGGAGCAGGAGCGCCTGCTCGGCCGAACGCTGTTTCCTCCGCCGAAGTGGTTTGCAGGTAATAGTCCGAATGTCTCGACCGCGTACGAGATCCTGTCTGCAACAACTGCCTCTAGGATCTTGCCTAGCGTTGACAGGAGCGAGATCGGTCTCCACGACTTGGCTATCTTGTAGTTTTCCTTCTCCGGCTTCTTGAGCGGGATGATTTTTGCGCTCCTCCACTGCGTAGGCAGCTCGCTCTCTCTCAGTGATGTTTGGAACAGATGCAGCACCCGCTCCCTCACTACGGGCCACAGCTGTTTCCACACCATCGCCGGTAGTCCGTCTTCACCCGGCGCTTTCCATGCCTTGGCTGCCATCACCTTCTCTTCCACCTCCTCCATTGTCAACTCTGGCATCACTACTTCCGCCTGTCTCGGTCGGGGCGCCTCGTCCAGGATCTCATCCGGCAGCGGTGGGAAGAAAGCACTGAGGAGCTCCTCTGCCTGCTCTGCCTTGTCACTCGTCGTCGTTCCATCTCTCCTCTCTAGGGGAGGTATCTTGTCTCCCATCGCTTCTCCTCCCGGTGATAGGTATTTAGCCGATTGCCAGATATTTGCCCCCTCTTCGAGGAAGCTGTCCCAATGCGCCTTCTTCTGTGTCCTGATGGCATCGTGGTATTCTTTGGATGCCTCCTGGGCCTTTTGTTCCAGTTCTGCCACCCGCTGCCCCTTTCGTCGGCGTGCCCTTGCCTGGTTTCGCCAGTAAGTGTACATTCGCCGAAGCCGGGTCAAATCCGTCGTCCACCATCTCTTGGCATAGGGCGACGGCTTGGCTCGCGGGACCAGTTCGTTGATCGCGTCCAGCACCACCGACATGAGTCTGTCTGTCTGGGTCTGCACCCCGCCGTCCCACGGCAATGCTTCCAGCTCCCTACTCACCCTTTCCTTGATCTCCAACCAGGGAGCGTTCTTGAACAACAGTCTGTCACTGGCACTCCGTTCCGGCGGCGTTATATCGAACTCCGTCCGAATCGCTCGATGGTCCGACCCATGCTCCGTCGGGTGTATCCCGCAGCTCGTCATCTCGTCGGCCAGCTCTGTCGATGCTAGCACTAGGTCGATCGTGCTTTCTCCGCCTCCCGGGCCCTGCCACGTCTTCGTGCCCCGAGGCAGAAGGCTATGAAGGCCATGCTCCCCCATCAATCCAATGATCGGCCCCGCCTCACCTTGCCTCCGTCCTGTCACCTCGTCGCCTCCCCATAGCATATCGTGACGATTGAAGTCTCCTGCTATGATCACGTCGGTTCTTCTACCGGTCCCGTTTCGGAATTCTGCGATTGCGATATGTAGCTGTCTCGTCGCTGCTTCGAGTGCCTGTTCGTTTCCCCCCTCTACGTACACTGATATTACCAGCACGTCCCTTTCGGGGAGCCTAATGATCGCTCCCGTCAGATCTGCCGATGGTATCGGGATCTGTTCTGTGTCCAGGTCCCTCCGTATCCAGAGCATGCTGCGGATCGGCCACCGCGACTCATGTGTTTTGGTAGGGATCATCTTCACCCAGTTGCTGTGGTGGTTGGGAACTGTCACCACCTTTCCTTCGAACTTGCGTGTCCACGGCTCTGCCACCGCCAACGCTGCGTAGTCTCGGAGGTCTTCGTCGTTCATCATGCTCAGCTGCACCTTGTCGCTCTTCCGCATATTCAGCTGGTATATCTGTAGCTTACTGCTCATTCCTGTGCAGTTGCCGTGAACGACATGTCCGGCTGAAGGCCTCGTGCTGTCCTCTGCATTGGACACACCGCGGTTCCGTTGCCTGGCATTGTCTGTGGTAGTGTCCCCGACCGGCGCATCTGCCACATTTCTGTGCCTCCTTGCAGGTGAATGCTTTGTGGCCTAGGCCCCAGCAGTTGCAGCATTGCACCGGGTCGACCTTTGGCTCGAATACGCTGGTCCTGGCCGATTCTCCTGTGAGGTGAGAGTATTTTCCTTCTAGGAGCCGCCTTGCTTCGCTCTCCTTTGTCACGTAGATCACCATTGACCCATACGCTTTGCCGTTTGTCTTATCGCTGAGCCAGTTCATCCTCGCTATTGTCACTTCGTTTTCTTGACCGAGTGCCTCCACCGCCCCGGGGAGAAGGTTGCCGTGCGCATCTAGGACGGCCGAACGGTTGGCCCCATCAATCTTCACCGGGTACACCCGGTCTCTCAGGACTTTTGCCCCCCGTATGCAATCTACTCTTCGCACCGTTTCTCGGACCATGCTCAGTTCCGTCTCATCTCTACAGATTACCTTGATCAGGTCGGGGTTCCTCGCGCCTCTGGTTACGGCTGCGCATCTCCAATTCCCGTCCTTCTTTCTTGTCCTCACCGCCGCCTCGATTGCCTGTCGAACCTCTCCGACTTGTGCCTTGCCTCTGTCGTCGTTAGTCGTACCTGAGATGTCTATCGTGCAGATCAGGTCGGCCGCGAGTGGTGGGGGTGACACCCGTGGAGGTGTGTGTTCAGGTAGTCCGACAGCCCCATTCTGCTCATCCCTCAGTGGCATACGGGTAATGTTTGCATATGATGGCCTGGGATCCGTCTGGCCTGGCCTGACTTCCGAGTGCTGTGTTATCGTGTCTAGTTTTTCGTGTATTCGTTTGAGCTCCTCAGCCGCCTCTACCTGAGCGGGGTCGGGGTCGCGCGAGGTCTGCTGTATTCGTTTGAGCTCGTCGATCTGGTCCTGCATTAGCTTTCGTTCTCGTGTCGCTTGCTCTTGGATGCTCTGGATGTCTTGCTGCAGTTTTCCTATCGATTTCTCCTGACTCGCAATCATCTGTTTCAGCGCCTGTTGCTCCTTCTTCCACGCATCCCATAGAGTCTCAATCATCCTCTCGTGCGCTTGTGATTTCCTTCACGGCCTCCTCGTGCATCTTCGTGATTTGCTTCACTGTCTCCTCGCGTGATTCCCGGAGCATTGTTTGTATCATTGTTCCGACGTTGCCGGCCAGATTTTCTATCCCTTTCGCAGTTAACTTTCGCGGTCGATCAGATTTACGCGTGCCACTCTCTAGAGGATCGGGGCCCTCGGGGGCTACGACGATGCTGCTAGCGACCGCATCCATCGCGCCGTTTCGCGTCGCGTCGCGCTACGCCTCGCTACCCAGCCCGCTGCAGCTGCAACGTCTATAAAGATTGTAAAGATGGTGAAGATTGTAAAGATGGTGAAGATTGTAAAGATCATCGGGAAGTGGAGCCCAATCCCAGCCGCCAATCTAACTGTTGAAATCTCCTGATTGATTCCACTAGAGTGTGGGTGTGGCACTGTTGCAAAACTCCAAAAACCACCGCAAGAGAGACGAAACGGTTTAGCGAGATGGGCAACCCGCCCGGCAGTACATTGCTCCGTGTACCTCAGCATAGATTTCTTGGATTTTTTTCGCGTTACGGAAGATGCAATCAAAGCAACGGGGCCGCAGCGGACCAGTGAAGCAGATTTCTATCGCCTCATACAGACATCGGCCGCCACCATGGGGGTCGAACTGGGCAACACCAACGCTCAATTGTCCTCTTCCATCTCTTCCTCGTCCTCCGGCTTATTGAGCTGCTGAGCATCGAGTTAGTAGTGGAAATGTATCTGACGACTTGATCCCGCTCACAATCCAGAGCCGAGCAGCCTCGGCGATTGTCTCCAGCGCCATAACCTTTCGCTCCTCCGGGCTCTTCTCAGCTATCTCGCCGAACGAAACCAAAGCGGGAGCTGGTCCTGGAGCAGCAGGAAGAGCCGCACCACTACCGCAAGCTCGTAATTGCTGTGCTGCGCGCTGTGCAGCGGTCTTAGCCTCTTCCTTGGCTTCCTCCGTGGCCTCCTCCTTCACGCGCTCCTCAGTCTTGGTCTCCTCAGTCTTGGTCTCCTCAGCGGGCTTCTCCTCAGCGGGCTTCTCCTCAGGCTTGACCTCCTCAATAGCTGGGTCAGCCTCAGTGGCAGGGGCCTCCTCGGTCTTGGGAGCCTGAGTCTCAGCAGCGGGCTCGGTGGTGGTCTCAGCAGGCTTAGCGTCCTTCTTGCGCTCCTCCTCCTCCTCCTTGGGGGTCTCCTCAGCAGCGGCGACAGTGGGGGCAGGCTCCTCGGTCTTGGCCTCCCCGTTGGGGGCCTCGGGGGCCTTTTCCTCCTTCTTGTGGGGAGGGGACTTGAAGCTCTCGATGGTCTTCTTGTAGGTCTCAGACTCGGTGACGATGGCGGCGAGCTCCTTGGCCTCAGCAATCTTCAGCTTCAGCTGAGCGACCCAGTTGTCACGCTCAACAGTGTTGGCGGCCTTGAAGCTGTGCTTGTTGCCCTTGGAGGTGAAGTGGAATTTGTGAGAACCGTCGGTCTCGGGCTCGGTGGCATCGGCCTGTGGCGCGTGTCCTTTAGAATAAACTGTCTTGCAGATGATGGTGGATCCGCGAACTTACCAGGCTGATGATGCTAGAGGGGTTCTTCTTGTCGCCGACGAAAAGAAGACCCTTACCCGTGTTGGATGCCCAGGCAATGTTGCTGTGGGCAGTCTCGGCCGACTTCTCGGTCTTGAGGTAGTGGGCGAAAGCCTTGGGCTCAACGGCGTCGGAGCCGAAGAAGAAGAACTCCTTGCTGGCGATGAGGTTCCTGCAGAGGGTGTGGCGTTAGAAATGCGATCCTTCTAAAAATCAAGATAGCGAATTTGCTTACTGGGGGAAGCTCAGGCCCTGACCCTTGTGGCCCAGGTGGCCCTCCTCGACGGGCTGAACCACCTCCATCTTATCCTCAGCCTTGGGAACCTCCTCGGTGGTCTCAACGGGCTTGAACTCCTCGGCAGGTTTGTCCTCGGTGGTCGCAGGAGCAGTCTCAGCGGGAGTCTCCTCGGTGGGTTTGGCCTTGGCAACAGGGGTCTCGGTAGCGGGAGCGGTGGTGTCCGGCTTGGTCTCCTGGGGGACCTCGACGTTCTTGTGCTTCTCGGCCATTCTGAATACGGTGGGTGGTGGATTTGGGTATCTCAAGGGGTATCACTACAAAGACGTTGGTATAAACGGGGAAAAGATCCAGAAAAGGCGTTGGATGCGTTGAAGTTTTGACTTGGGAGGGAGTGAGAGGAAAGAAAGGAGGAGGGAAGAAGGGTAGTTGGGAGATGGGGACGCTGGGAGTACTAATTCCCTTGTGGCCCTAAACGTCCGGCTCTTACTTTCACTGGCAATCTTGCCTGAGGAGAGTGACTGAGGGCGAGTGACTCTGGTGTGAGTGGTGACTGGGTAAGTAGCCTGTGGCTTGTCGAACCGGCGGCCCCCTTTTCTTCCCGCTTCTTTTGCTTCTACAATCTGCGAATGTACGAAGTACCTCTCGCGATCGCTGGGTCTGCCTCGATATTTGCCTTGGTTCCAGGTACCCTGGCTTGTATGAAGTACCTTGAAGTACCTTGAAGTACCTTGAAGTACCTGCTGCCCTGCTTGACGTGTGCTCTTCGGCTGCCAATCTTCCATATTTCACTTCACTGGACCGCCGAGGCTCTTTCATTAAAACAAGGGCACGGGTACCCTTGGGCCTTGTTCACTGGTCCGCATTTTTTATGATTTTACCTCTGCAGAGACACGATAATACAAGGAGAGCGGGTGTGGCTGTCTCTCTTGAGTTGCGTGTGGTGGAACTGGTGGGTGGCGATAAAGCTGAGCCAGAAAGATCATTTAAGCTCTATCCCTTTGACTGTGTTAAGGCTCCAGACAGGGGGTCGCAGGGGGGTCGGCCCAATTAGGGAACGAGCGTTCAGAGGTACACCAATTCCCACCTATTTTGTATGGTGATAGAAGTCCCAGCAATCCTGCGAGCTACAAAGAGCTACATCGCACTGGTCACAGTCACGGCGAGACTGCCGCCGGATCCGGACCCTGTTGCCGTCGGCCTCACTCAACGGCCGCCGCGAGCTTCGTGACCTGACCTCTCCACGCCGTACGCCCTGACATGCGAGGCAGTTACCCTTTTTCCCTCGCTGGACGTATTTATGCTGTGACAGAGGCGTAAATTCGTCTCCCGCCCGAAACCTCTGCCTAGAGTCAGATTGACCGCTGTACGCCTGGACGAGGTCATCAACAAGGCGCCCTCGCCACTTAGCCTGACGTGTATATGACTTCCAAATAGGCTTGCCGCGTAGCTGAAGAAGGTAACTGTTGACTACAATGACGTCAATTAGGTAGGACCAAGCTAGGGCTTGCCAACCCCCTCGGCGCACACGGTGTTCGAAGCCCAAATATGACCTCAGTTGGTCACCGCGGTCTACCCCGTTCATCTCGTCATTGTAGAAGGCAGCAACAGACGGGATAATAATCTCTTTCACTGGCTCGTCACCGAAAAATCGCTGTATTGGGCGTGCTCGAATTTGGTCTGTTGTCGGCCTCTTGCGTAACCGAAGGACGGTCTCGTCGCCTGCGTACACAGTAGATAAGAACAACACAAGGGCGTTGTCTTTCCACGCGATCTGATTTACCTGGCCCAGGACAAATTAGTAGGGCATTTACAGCTAAAGCTGTCTGCTTGACTGACCTTATTATCCTTAGTTGGGACGGTCCTGATTTCGTTGAATTTGATATTTGCGGCAGCTGTGTTATCGTCATTTTTGAGCTTGACTAAGGGCTTGTAGATGCCACAGTTGACTCGGGCTGTACCCGTAGCGCCGTGGCCGTGCTCGCGGAGGCTGCGTAGGAGGTCGGGAGAGGAAAAGAGGTTATCGATAAAGACGTGATAGTTGGCTTCTGGCAGCAAGTTTAGTAGGGCAACAACCACAGCCTGCGTCGGGTTCAGATAGACTGTCTTCTCCTGCTTGGCCTCACGCCGCCGTTGCCGGGCAGGCTTGAGACCAACAGGTCCAAACTTAGGTCCGGGCCTATGCCAAATCCAACGTAGGAAATAGCCCTGCTGTGCTGCAACCCAAACTTTGAAGCCGACGGGGATCGGCTTGTTAGGGACTCTTGTTGTCTCTTTTGACCTCCCGGTATAGCGGGCCATACACTCATCTACAGCGATGCAAGTGCCTGGAACATAGAAATCCGTAGACACGCGCTGTATGTGGTCAGACCACGGCGTCACACGGTCATAGGTGAGGGCGCTGTTGCTGCTTATGGTGATGTGAGGGCTGAAAATGCGAATGTGACGATGTAGCTGCTGAAATCGGTCATAGGTCATATATTTGATGATAGAGTGAGTAGAGTGTTGGTGCCCCGGCCGAGAAGTCTCCCAATGGTCTTCGAGGTCAAGTTCAGTGTGAATCCCTAAGTAAATAAGGATTGCGACCCATATGTAGACTTCTGCAATAGAGGTTGGTCTCCAGAGGCGTAACCGTGATCTTGGCGGTAATGTGTGTGCACTACCGCGAGCCTCTTGCTGCAGGTGGCTAACCCAGTCATTGGTATATTTGACCCAGCTTTCTACTAGGGAAATAGGTAGGAATTGCTGGAAAAGAGATAACGGGTCCTGGGGCAGGTCCTTGACCTTAAAGTCGCGTGTTGGAACCTCGAAAGGCATGAAGTTGTAGCCGCGTTCGTTGACAGGGGCTAGGTTCGGCCGGCAGGTGTTGTCAGCTGCCTGCTCCCGGCGGCTGTTATCAGTGCAAATGAAGCTGTTATCGTCATACACATTGATTGCCTGTGTTGAGGGCACTTGGGTATCCATCGCGAAAGTCAGAATCGTTTGTATGTGTATTTTGGTGGGGTTGATTCTGACTACGCGACGCGTTACTCTGATGTACCTCACTGTGAGCAGGGGTCATGTGGGGCACAATCTGGCCTGGAGCCTTAACACAGTCAAAGGGATACTATCATATGGTTCATACGTGGCTGTGACGTGATGATAAAAACTAGTAGCCAGTTCCTTTGTATGGACACCTCTCGTCAAGTCAACAAACATCATCCATAAAAATGCCACGACACAAGATGACGAAATCTGATTCCTCGATCTCAGGTTGGTCGGATCTTACGCCATATTGTTGGATTCACCAGCTGCGCCATTTTGGGCAAAAGTTTAGGGTACCCCGCATATTATTACAGCTTGGAATTATCCAGTATATAACCCAACATTGTCAAATTTCAGGGCAAGCTTTATATACCCTTTCTCTTCTGTATAGAATCAGCTAGAAGCCGATTGCTAAGCCTCGTGGCAATAGGTGGCAATAGGTGGCAATAGGTGGCAATAGGTGGCAATAGGTGGCAACTTTCGCCTCTGACGTATCTGACACATATAACTGCGCTGAGACTCCTGGAAGGCTCAGAGCGGAGGAGACTTGTCATCTTGTTTGCCACACGCTCAATCCACTGGGAACCACTGGGCAGACAGAAACGCAGCCAGAAACGCAGCCAGAAACGCAGCCAGAAACGCAGCCAGAAACGCAGCCAGTGGCTCCTGTGAAGGCAAAGCTTCCGTGCAGCAGCACCTCCATCTAGCTCATCCAGCATGGCATCGGCTCAAAGGCGCATTGTTTCAAGAGGGCATCCCGTCAGCGGGAACCGTCCCTCACCCAGTCAAGAATTCTCTTGCACAGATAGATCAAGTAGCCATCGACACCCTAGGGTCGGAGGGCCATGTCATCTAAGGTCGCCAGTAGCTGCAACCAAAGCTGTGCATCCTTGGGAAAACCCTCGCAGGAGAAAAACCCAAGGCAACTGGGACGATGTTGCGGAGGAGGCGATTGTCTCGATCCGCGGTCTCGAGCAGTGTGGCTAACAATCAATCGAGTTCAATTTCGGCCCTCAAACTCGATTGATTGAACCTATCTCGGCTTGATTGAAGCTTGACTTGACTAATCAGCGACCTCGATTGACAACTTGTCAAGTACTTGATATACTATGCCTAATCAGGTAATTTGTATAGACCTCTAGGTGTAGAAATCCCGCGCAACATCTTTGAAGTAATCCAATTCTTCTGTATCATCTCAGCTTCACTGTGTCATCGCCGAGGCCGTTGCGCTTGTCGGTGATGAGCTCACTACCGTCAGAGAATACTCGCTCTGGCTCTGCGCTCATCGCTGGCGTGCTAAAGATGTTAAGAGCAAGTTTGCTGAGAATAGGCCATACGTGGCGTCGGTCCACCCACCACGCCAGAGGATTCTTAACGGTCCTGTCATCCTTCGACGGCACCTGCTTTATCCAGATCTCCCACTCAGTCTCCACCTTCCTCCTCTTGCCACGGCGTGGTCGATCTGTTGTATGGCCCCAAGCATCGAACTCGTCATCGATTGTCGGCGAGGAAGAAGGAGAGGTCTCGGCTTGGTCGACGTGCTCAGTGGCCACCGTGACTGCAGCGAAGCGATCGTAATATATAGTGAGCTCCTTCTCTGCTGTCTTTATCCAATCCTCTCGCTTCCACCACTTCTCCCTGAAGTATTCGAATTGGTAGGCTGGGTGGAGGGCGATGGCCATGCGGTAGATCGGCGACTGGTCGGTAAGCTCGTAGTAGGTGTTGATCTTTGACCATGCAGCGAGCACGCCGGCCGAGTAGTAGGGGGGAAGGGCATCCTCGTTATCTGCATCCATGGCGTCAATCTCTTCTTTGACGCTCTCAAGCTTCGTGAGCAGGAAGTCCATGGCGTAGAGTACTTGCCACACCGAGCCTTGGCCACCCTCGTTGCCCTCGCTATCTGCACGGCTTTGTAGTCGCTTCGTGAGTCGCTCGAAAGGCTGCAGGAGCTTATAGAAGAGCTCAAGCTCGTGCCAATCAGCCTCGGTGAGGAAGTCATTCTTGTGCTTGTCGTTTTTATCTGGAGGCTTCCACTGCGCCTGGTAGAGGTCGATGGCAGGACGACACTTAAGAGCACGCTCGATCATGTAATATGTCGCGTTCCATCGAATGCCACCGTCACTGAGGAGCACGCCGACGAAGAGCTTGCCGTCGCTCGTCTTCGTGATGCGCATGCGAGCTCTCAACAGCTCGCGACGCGCGTCGTTGCGATTAATGTAGATAACGAGGTTGTGCAGCTTGCCAATGACGCCTTTGAGGCTCCAGAGAGCTCCACGCTGCTCCTCCGAAGCCTCAATAAGATTCTTCTCCCATGCGCTGACGCCTTCGCCAAATAAGAGAGCCTTAACGACGAGATTAATAATATGGCCGATACAGCGAATACGGTCTGCTTCTGGATCGATCGAGGAGAAGGAAAGCTGTAACGCTTCGAGGCATTTGTCGTTATCACCAGCGTTATCCATAACGAAGGAGCCGAGCTTCTCGCCGATGCCGTATTGTAGAATTACTGGCTTTACCAGAACTGCGAGGTCGTCGCCGGTGTGACCGCCATAACGTCGTGGGAAGCCGAGGAGGAGTGTTCGAGGATGACCTTTGCCGTCGACGAAGTGTGCGCAAACAGCGACGTATTCTCTGCGATTGTGAGCTCGCCATCCATCGATCGAGAGGTTGATGTTGCTGAATGCAGACTGCACCAATTCGATGATGAATGGCAAGCGTGCTGCCATCGAATCCTTCACCCACTGCGAGAGCGTTGAGTGATGCGTTGGCAGCAGGCGTGCGAGCGAAGGCTTGCCGTATGTGAGTAAATCAGTGGTCGCCTCGTCCGTGACTTCTCGGTAGCTGAGGCGTAGCTTGATGGCCCAGTCAATAAGCTTTTGCTTATATTCATCCTCATTAAATGGCATGACGAGCTGGAAGACTTCTGCAGCGTTGTTGGCGTCGATATCGTCGTCATCGATGGTCGAATTCGAAGGCCTTTTGATATTGTGGAACTCTATAAGATGCTGAATTGCAGCAGTCGTCGATTCTGCTGCAAATAGCTGACTGATATACCGCTTCTTGGTATGGCAATCGGCGCAGAGGAAGTACTTGTCATTACTATGCTCCAGCTCGGCTCCATATGAATAGATCCATGAGACCTTTACTCGTCTGCCCACGCTCCTCTTGTCCCGTATGCGATATTGTATACCCTTGAGAATCGTGCCATCGTGCCGCCGAAGCACGCCCCAGTCAATTGGGAACGAGAGAGTGTGGAGGGCTCTACATCTGACGTTTGCTCGGTCGACAGTAGCGGCTCGTTTAGGTCAGTAGATTGCCTTGAAGAAGACATCGTAGATAAGCTTCGAGTACTTGATGGCCGACTTGGGCCCCAGAACGCGTGTAGCGACATAATAACGCGTCGATTCGACGCGTTGTTGATAGATATTTGATGGAGAAAGAGTAGGATTTTATTTCGCCCGGGGGGACACATCTCATAGGGCCATTGCGCTACGTTTCGCACAGTGCGATTTATGTCGATTCTGGTGGGTTTAGAGTTTGGGGCCCCATAGGCACACGCCTAGGCGCGCCTCCACTCCTGCACGTCTGGTCTGGCCCCCAATAGTAGTAGTAGTAGTAGATTTATTACGCCCGGGAGAACGGATCTCATAGGGCCATGGAACACGCTATGCTATTTACATTTCTGCCACCTTCAATCCTGACCACAAGTAAAGCCCCACTTTCTCTCCCTGGATCGCTTTCGTTTGGCCTCGCTTGACTCTCTCTGACAGGCCTGCTTGAAGGCCAATTTCTCCAAGTGTTCAGCATCCTATCCTCAGCATCTGAAGCGTGGTCTGTCAAAATGAGGCTGTACTGTGTTAGTATTGTGCCACTGTTTCCTGGTTCCGGCTGTTAGTATGTCCCATTCTCCTACTTCACTCCCAACCTTCCTGTCTTCATCGCAAATTTGATCGTTGCTCGCACCGCCTGTAGGTTAGGTGACCACTTCGGTCCGTCCAATGCCGACTTTCCTCCCAAAAAGAACGATAGGTTTCCTATCTCGCTTTGCCTGATTTGTCTTATGCCTTCGCGTTGTGCGTCCCACTTGGTGCATCGAAAGAGAAAATGTTCCATCGTCTCGACTGCCCTTCCACAGTCGCACAAGTCTGATTCCACTGCACCGATCCTCGACAGGTAGCTGTTAATCCTCGCCATTCCCGTGCGCAACTGCGAAAGCGTGTCTGCTTCGCGCCTCTTCAGTCCGTCGTACAGCACCTTTGTGTGTTTTCCTGGTAGCGCTTTGTCAACCCTCTTGGAGAAGCCGCCCACTCTGTCCGGTAGTGTCTGGTGCTGTTGTAGCTGCTCTCTCGCTAGTCTTATCCGCGTCGATCGGGCTTGGTACGGCTGTGTCTCTGGCATGCGCCCCGATTCAGTTGCTCTCTGGGCCTGTCTCTTCGCCTTGGGCCCCAAGGGGAACGCATCATCCCGAGAGGGTACCCAAATCATCTTGACCCTGTTGTTGCCTTTTCTTAGCCGTCGGATGTGGTTGTAGATTTCTCGGATGGCGCACTGTCCCGATTGTTGTCGTGGCCGCGCGATCGCCTTCAGTGCTGACTGGCCGCTTGACAGTATGGTAAGCCTTCGGTCCCGTAATCCGTCGGGCATGCATCGCAATGCCATTGCTATCGCCCCTAGCTCGGCTGTGTAGGGGTTCTGGTCGTCTCGCGAGCCGAGAGTGACCGAGTACCTGGCCATGACCCTATTCTCTCGCCCTGCTGCTTTGTGGCTGATGATGCCTCCCATGCCCGTCATTCCTCCTCTGTCGGAAGCGCTGGTCGCGATGGTGATGTCTTCGACACTGTTGGCTGCCGCTATCGCCACCTTCCGATCTGCCTCACACACCAGCGACACGCGGGGGTGCCACGGCGGTGCTGCATAGGCTTCGATTGTTTCCATCCGCCCGATTCCGCTCTCGCCGAGGGCAAGCGCCAGTCTCTTCATCGGCGAGATGTACCTTCGACTCACTGATACTTTGAGTGTCGCTAGCGGGTGCTTCTTTGGCAGCGTGTGCATATTGATGTACAACTTCATTCCCGCCAGAGCATGTCGCTCGTGTACTGTTTGGATGTTGGCTTCCGCTTCAGCTACTGCCCTCGCTACCGTCTGAAAGGCTCCCGTGATGGCCCGCGCTCCTATTTTCTGTGCCCTGTTGAACTCTTTCAATTCCCTTTCGCCGCGCGCATGCGCCCATACGACAGACGCGTAGTCCATGGCTGGGGCCACGGTTGCGACGAAGAGTTGTCTGGCAGCTTGTGGTGGCAGCATCCTGAGTCTCCTTAGACACATGGCTGCCAAGAGACCTTTCGTGGCGGCCTTGGCCATGTGTTCCTTGAACCTGAGCCCCGTGTCCATGATTACCCCTAAGAGTTTGGCCTTCGCTTTGGGCTTGACTTCCTCTCCATTGATCGTGAACGGCGCCTCGCTGGTGCGTTCAGCTACGCGCGTGAAGTGGACAATTGCTGTCTTGTCATGCTCAAACGTCGCTCCACTGCGTTTCCCCCACGCCAGTGCCCGGTCAATGATGGCTTGTATGCCGTCCCTGTTCGCCTCCGCCGTCGGCCCCGTGACCCAGGCCGAGTAGTCGTCGACAAACGCCATCGATCCGCCTTTCGAGTTAATCTTGCTTTGCACAAGGTCTGCGTTGAAGAACAGGAAAAGCACTGGCGAAAGCGGCGATCCTTGGGGAAGGCCGGCTTGCGGCAGCTCCCGTTGCTCTGACGTGTAGTCGTTCACCACAATGCTGGCCGTGCGATTGGAGCAGAACGCGCTTATCCATTGCACCAGCTTCTTGGGGATACCTCTTGCTTCCAGCCTCTGTAGCAGTCTGTCATCGAACACGCCGTTGTACGCGCCTTTGATGTCGAAGCTGGCCAGGCTGACCACCTTGCGGTTCCGCCATGCTTTGTACACTTGTTCTTGGAAGAGCAGCAGAGCCTGCTCTGCCGACCGCCGCTTCCTTGCCCCAAAGTGGTTTGTGGGCAGGAGCCCGAACGTCTCGGCGGCGTATGAGATCCTGTCCGCCACTACCGCCTCGAGGATCTTTCCCAGCGTCGACAGCAGCGAGATTGGTCTCCATACCTTTGCGAGTGCGTAATCGGCCTTGTCCGGCTTCTTGAGCGGGATGATCTTTGCGCTTCTCCACTGGTCTGGTAGCTGTCCTTCATCCAGTGAGGTGCGGAACAGATGCATCACGCGTTCCTTGACCACCGGCCACAGTTGCTTCCACACCATCGCCGGCACGCCGTCTTCTCCGGGTGCTTTCCACGCCTTGGCTGCCATGACTTTCTCCTCCACCTCCTCCAACGTCAAATCCGGCATGGCCACTTCTCTCCGCCGCGGTCGTGGACCTTCGTCTTCGATGGTTGCTGGCAGCGGCGGGAAGAATGCCGTCAGCAGTTCTTCTGCCTGTTCCGCCTTGTCCTGCGTTGTCGTCCCGTCCGCCCTTTTCAGCCGGGGGATTTTGTCGCCGACCATGTCGGCACCGGGTTTGAGGTATTTGGCTGCTTGCCAGATATTGGCGCCGTCTGTGAGGAAGTCGCCCCAGTGGGCCTTCTTCTGTCTTCTGATACTGTCGTGGTACTCTTTGGATGCTACCTTTGCCCGGCTCTCTAGGTTGTCCTGTCTATGGCCTGCCCGCCGCTGCGCCCTCGCCAGGTTTCTCCAGTACGTGTAGGTTTTCCGGAGTCGAGTAAGGTCAGTTGTCCACCATCTCTTTGCGTATGGCGATGGCTTCGCTCGCGGGACCAGGGCGTGGATTGCGCCGAGGACCGCCTCCATCAGCCTGTCCGTCTGTGTCTGAACCCCGCCGTCCCATGGGAGGAGTGCCAGCCGATCTTTCACTCTCTCCTTGATCGCATTCCACGGTGCATTCTTGAAGAGCAGTCTCGGACTCGCCGTCCTTTCCGGTGTCGTGAGGTCAAACTCTGTCTGGATTGCCCTATGGTCCGACCCGTGTTCGGTCTGGTGAATGTCGCAGTGAACCATCTCTTCGGCCAGTTCGGACGACGCAAGCACCAGGTCGATCGTGCTCTCCGCACTACCCCTCTCCCAGGTTTTCGTTCCCCTGGGAAGGAGGCTGAGGAGGCCATGCTCGTCCATGAGGCCGATGATTGCATCTGCCTCCCCTTGGCGTCTGCCTGTTACCTCGTCACCTCCCCATAGTTGGTCGTGGCGGTTGAAGTCGCCTGCCAAGATCACGTCCGTTCTTTTCCCTGTGCTGTTGCGGAAGCCCGTCATCACCCTGTGCAGTTGCTCCATTGCCGTGCGTAGAGCATTCTCATTACTCCCTTCCACATACACCGATACCACTAGGACGTCCCGGTCGGGCAGTCGTATTATTGCTCCCGTCAGGTCGGCTGACGGTATCGGCACCTGCTCCGCCTCCAGGTCCCTGCGGATCCAGAGCATGCTGCGGATCGGCCATCGCATCTCGTGTCTCTTTGTCGGTATAAATCTCGTCCAGTTTCTGTGGTTGTTTGGTGCTGTCACCACCGCACCGTCAATGTTCAGCGCGTATGGTTCGGCTATTGCCAGCACCGCGTAGTCCCGCAAGTCTCCGTCGTTCATCATGCTCAATTGCACCGCATCCCTCTTCCCCACGTTAAGCTGGAGGATCTGGAGGTTAGTGCACATTGCCGTCATGTAGTTGTCGTACTCGGCAGTTGCGACTGAGCGATTCGTGTGGTCCTCTGCAGAGAACGCACTTCGGCTCGATCGCCTGGCACTGTGTGTGGCGGTGTCCCGTTTCCGCACATTTGCCGCATCGCTGGGGTCTGTTGCAGGTGAAGGCTTTGTGACCAAGCTCCCAGCAGTTGTAGCATTGGACTGGGCCTTGGCGTCGCTCGAAAACGTTGGTGCTGGCCGACTCCCCAGCGAGGTGAAAGTATCTCTCTTCCAGCAAGCGTTGCGCATCGCTCACCTTCGTAACGTAGATCACCATCGAGCCGTAGGATTTCCCATTCTCCTTGTCGCTGAGCCACTGCATCTTGGCAATCGTCACTCCGTTCTCCTTTCCCAGCGCCTCCGCTGTGCCTGGCAGCACGTTGCCAGCTGCGTCCAGGACCGCTGCCCTGTTTGCGCCGTCAACTTTGACCGGATACAGTTGGTCCCTGAGGACTCTTGCGCCCTTGACTGCTGTCTTCTCTGCCGCTTCCTTGACGAACTTCATCTCCGACTCGTCTCGGCAGATCACCTTAATACGGTCTGCGTTCTTTGCGTTCCTCACCACAGCTGCACACCTCCAGTCCTGTCGGCCCTCCTTCTTTCGCATCTCCTCCTCAATGGCCTGTCGAATTCCTCCCACTTGCGCTTTGCCCTTCTCCTCCTCGTTGACACGCGATGTGTCGATAGTGCAGAAGAGAGTATCCGTAAGTGTGGATGGTGTTGTTTGCATCGACGCGAGGGTTTGAAGGTTGCTTGGCTGGCTTGACGGCGGGGTACGGGCTACGTCTGCATACGATGGGTGCGGGCTCGTCTGGGCGCTGTTGGCCTGAATACTTTTGGCCATCGCGTCTAGTTGCTCTCGCAACTGCTTTGTTTCTTCTGCCGCTTGTTCCCTCACCTGCCTGAGCTGTTCAATCAGCTGCTCGCGCATCTGTTTCATCTCACGTGCTGTCTGTTCCTGCATGCTTCTGGTTTCCTCGGCTTTCTTCCGGTCGTCAGCCGCCTCGGCCCTGACCGTCCGTATCTCCTGCTGGAGTTGTCGGATCATCTCCAGCTGATCGCTAATCACCTTTGTCGCTTTCTGCTGGTTCTCCATCAAAGCATCCCAGAGTCTCTCCAGCATCTGTTTCTGCTTGCTCATAAGATGGCTCGACGTTTCCTGGAGCATCGTCTGGAGCGTCGTCTGGAGCATCATCTGCATTAGCGATGAATCGCTGCGGGCCGCGCCATCCACAGCCTGCAGTCCCTCGTCCGCATTGTCCCAGTCGTTGTCGCCTGCTGCCACTTGCTTTGTGCCGGCATTCTTCGATGTCCCGGCCTGGCTTGAGGCTACTTGCCAAAACTTTTGGGCTTTCGCGGTTGGTTTCACGGGTCTCGACGAGCGACGCGTCGCGGTCACCGAATCCCCACCCGCGACCATGATCTCCTCGGCGGTCGCGTCCATCTCCCGGTGCCACGCTTACGGCAGCGCCAACCCGTTCTTTCGCCTAGAAGAGTGTAAAGAGTGTAAAGAGTGTAAAGAGTGTAAAGAGTGTAAAGAGTGTAAAGAGTGTAAAGAGTGTAAAGAGTGTAAAGAGTGTAAAGAGTGTAAAGAGTGTAAAGAGTGTAAAGAGTGTAAAGAGTGTAAAGAGTGTAAAGAGTGTAAAGAGTGTAAGAGTGTCATGTCGGTGCATGTTGTGACATTGACACTCTCTGGGGACCCAACGTGAGGCTTTATTATTAAGCTAGCGGCCCAATATTGTCTAGGACTGCCAGGGGTTCATATCGTAATGCTGGTTGAGAATTCCGCGTGAATTTCCTCCAACGCGGTACTATGCGAATTCGTGTGCTCTTTGCTCCTTTCCACCTCTACACTCTATACAATTTACACCCACAAGGCACGCAATGGCTGATGAGGAGGCTGTAACAGACGGCACCAGGCCAGCCTCTACCACGAAACCCACCATAAACCTCGAGAAGGTCGAGGATCCGCAAGAAGATGCCGCTCGAACGAAATACATCCGCCAGTGGTTGCCCCAGTTCAACGCCTGGGGTGTTCTCCTTTCGCATGGCGCCGCGAGCCTGGCCGTCGCCCTCAGTATAGTCTTGGCCTTGAACGGATACGAAGCTCTTGACGACGAGGATGCGACCCACGCGACCTACGTTAACGGCCGGTTGATACTGCGCGTCGCTGACGTTACGACCCTTCTCTCGACCGCCATGGTCATTGTCAAGCTTCTCGTGTCATGGTGGACGACAACTATCGTGTGGGCATGCGCTCACCATCTCGCGTCTACGGGCAAGTTAGCACCTGGCCCAGAGAACAACCAGGAGGCAAAGGACACACAAACAGAGGCAGAGGCAGAGGAGTTTATGTCACGGTGGAAGTTACCCCCGTGGTTTAAGCGCCCGTTCATGATGCCAAAGGGCCCCGGCCAGTGGTTAATCACCTTCGCTCTTCTTCTCTCCTCGGTTCAAGTGTATATCCCCCCGCTGCTGACTGGCGCCGTCAACTGGACGTCCAGGCTTGTCCCTGTCGACTCGACGAATGAGGCTGTTGCCGCTGTCGACCCCCGAGCCGACTTCGACGGCTGGTACTGGTACCGATACTCGGGATACGCCCAGTCAGGCCTCAGCAAGCGGTCGTATCTGCGCTATGCCGCCGGATATGCCGCGTTGGCTTGGGGCGATGTGAGAAACGCTGCTGAGAACGGCACGTCCCTGACCGGTAACGGGTGTCGGCATGTCGTGACCAGAAACGAAGCTGTTGGCCCAAATTCGACCTTGATCGACGCCGTGTTGCCGTGTATTAACATCCACAGTATCACCTGGTATCGGCCGACAGATGATTTCACCACCAGGTCGCCTAACCTCACTCTTGTCGACGACGACCCAGCGCTGTACTACGACCCCGGCGTGACGGTCGTGTATAACAACAGCTTGCCATGGAATTCCTCGCAAGTGTCGACTTCCAAGCCTATACCGACGCTACATGAAGGACCCATGACCTTCTGGGTCATGGTGAAGCGTGTTGGGAGAACGGACGCGGAATCGCCATGTACACACCTTGACCCCACTATCTTCGGAAGCGTTGACTCCCTTGGCTGGTACGTTCAACAGTGGTCTGGCAATTGCTACTGGTATGGCCTCGTAAACTTCACGGCCGGAGTGACCACCAGCAAGCAGAGCAGGTATCTGTCCGGGCGAGTAGTTGGAGACCAAACACCACTCGACCAGGTTGTGTTCGATGCAAATCCCTGGGTCCTGGAGTCTCTCTGGCTTCTGCCTGACCTCATGACCATGATTGCTGTCATGAATTCCACACTGTTGCCCACGTATGATAACATCGATGGCTACGTCCAACAGTTGCTACGGCAGTCATACCTGGCGGCATGGGACATGTGCCACGACTCCTTCGACTCAGACCAGATCTCCCTTACGTACAAGGCGATACCTGGTATCTCGAGACAGTTGGCCGAGGTATCGTTTGCCAGAGTCTTCTCTTGGCTTGGAGTCTGCTTGCTTACGACAGGCTCCGGGTTCCTGTTGCTTGTTATTGTTCTGGATAGACGTGACATCGAGGTCCCTGAAGAGACTCTCCTAGAGGTGAGTGAGGAAAGAAAGTCGACTGGATGGGAACATCCTCAACCAGTGGTCGAGCATTGCCTTAGACATGGTCAAGAAAATATTCTAAGGCAAGGGATTGAGGCCAAGGCCATCGGCAACAGCTGCAGTCGTGAATATGGGAGTATTAATGAAGCCCCAGCGATGATACATGTTTGTTTTGAATAGAATCGGGCGACAGGCGTTCGAAAATGAGTCGCGAATATATGACAAGGACTAATCACTTATGTGTCTTGTCTCGTCGACTCCGCATCTCATGAGAGTGCCCAGAGACCCAAACAACTCAACCAACTCAACGGACGACCTATATTGAGTGAATTGGCTTAGTAATCGCCGGCCTCTCGTTGAGTTGATGAACTGAACGCTTTCGTTGAATGGATTGGCGTTGAGTTGGTGTCAGGGAACGGTCATGTGACTTTCATACTTTAAAATACTACGTCACCCCATGCACATTGGAGCGGCGATGGGGTGCATGGAGTAGCCTCAGCCGAAGGCTGTGTGTCCGCGGGCCGGGAAGCTATTACTACTACTGCATTATCTACGTACTGATCCATTGCCATGGCCATTCTTGGTATTATGTGACATGTACGGATTCCGTGTGAGCACCTGCCGTTTCCTAAGCTCCTGATCCCTCATCTTCATCTTCATGCCATCCGGGGGAGACCCGTAGACCAAGTGATTACGATCAAATGGTGCATCCAACATCAGACCCTTGAGCGTTTTCACGCGAGACAGCCACGTAGCCTAAACTAGTCTGAAAGTCCCGGCAGGACAGATCTGTAACTACCATGTCTTCGGTGATGCTTTGTGACTTGTGCACGGTAATTGCGTAGCATACGATCAGGGGAAACTGGGTGCGAGCGCAGAGAATGGCTCCCATGAGGAAGTCCCTCTCCACTGGGAGAATCGGCACAACCTTCCTGCCATCAACGGTGGTCAGGAATACCGGTCCGCTGTATTTGTCAAACTCCATCATGATAACACAGGGAGGGTCTTGGATGGGGTCGGCCCCAGGTGCCCAGCCGATATCGTAAACTGTGCCGCGAGCGCCGTTGCAGAGGCCAACTGGCTGCCAAAGGTTGGACGTCAGCATCAGACGGGAGCCAATGCATATTGGGATCTGCTTCGCAAGGTTGCCCGCCTTGTCATCAGGTGCAGCAGCCGCGCCGGGGCCGACGTTCTTAGCCATGACCTGGATGACTGGCCGGCTGAGGCGGTCGAGGTGATAGTGGTATATTCGTTCACCCTATCTTTAGTGGCGTATACCTCGTAAGGCGTTGACAAACCTTGCGACCTCTTGATCGTCTAGTTTTTGCCTGTACGCGGCTGGAAAGGAGCTTCCAGGACTCCACAGATAGTTGAAGCAGTCGCAATTCCCCGAGAGCTAGGCGGAATGCCTCCTGATCGTCGCCACGCTGCCGCTGGACAACTTTCAAGAAGACCGATTTATCGAATCGCCTATATGCGTTTTCTGCCCTTGATCTCTACTCCCTGAACCTCTTTATCGTAATAAAGCGGCTTCTGCAGCACAGGGGGAAGCTGAAAGAAGTCACCAACCAACAGGATGTTCAGGCCGCTAAAGAACTCTTCGTTCTTATTCGGGGAACGCCTCTCGGAGACGGTCATCGATCCAAGATAGCTGACGCAGTCCAAGCATGCTCTTCTCATCAATGATCAGATACTTGATATCTTTAAGCTTCTTCTGGAGCTGAGCCTTATCAATGGCTGAGAGAGGCTTGAAGTCCTTATTAATTGGCAGGGCAACAGGGAATGCAGGTAGTAGTGCCCGAAATCTGATTTCCCGCGACGCCCGTGGGCGCGGCACGCCAGACGGGTGTCCCTCTCCGCCCGTCGCGGCTTGAAGGTGCGCGGAGAGCAGGTTGATGAGGTATGACTTGCCAGTGCCGCCTCCCCATCTACATGGAGTAACAACTGGGAAGGAACCCCTGTC
>JAGMUV010000064.1:0-25554 GCA_020744425.1 Dactylonectria macrodidyma | reverse complement strand
GAGCGCAAGCCAATACTGTTACATCTCGCATCGTTGGAGTACCACTACGCGCCGGGTCGTGGCGGCAAACTGCCATAGTCGAGTATGGTTCGGTCAGCTTGGAGCGGAGGCCATCAATCACATCGGCAGCGCCAACAAATTCATAAAGAAGATATTCCGTGGCTTCTGGGTGCCTCAGATGGTATCGTTCATGGCTCATCAGCTTCGAATTCAGCTCAACCAAGGAGCTCGTAGCGGCAGGGATCCAATAGAACACCTTCACCGATCCCAGCGTTTCAGTGCGATTTTGGAAGCCTGGGAGCTGAGCGAGGAACCCTTTAGTAGCGAGTGAGTTAAAAATTGATCCGATTCCATTCGGTGCTATTGTAAGCTAACACCTAATGACAGCTCGAGAGGCTGTTTCCCGACGGATCGACTGGCGATGCTCCAGTACCATTGCCCGCCCCTTCTACATCGAACAAGGCACGATGCGACTTCGCGGAGGAAATATACAACGCGTGTGTTGAGGGCGATGAAACTACCTGGCAAGCTGTAGCATCTAAGAATGCCACATGGCCATCCATGCTTCGTGAGGCCATCCGCAGCACAAGTAAGGTGGATGTGACGGCGCAGGAGTGGGTCGATGGAATCGCCAAGCAGATGGCGGAAGCCGGCATAGACTGGGTCCCGGGTTGTCACTGTAAGCGGCTCACATCGCGACGTGTTGTCCTACTAGACAGGATTCACCGGTACAAAAGATCGCAGATGATGCTTCCGACCGGCCCGCCGGGGAGTCTCAAGCGTGCGGCGAAGGAAGCGGAGCTGCGGCTGACGGCAGAGGAACATGCACCCAAACGGAACAGAAAAAGGAGGATTGATCTAGGTTCCGAAATCCCTTTCAAAAAGGTCCCTAAGGTCGTCCAGGAGGGATTCGCTAAGCTGGAAGGGTACTACACCAAGACGGATCTGAGTGCTGTCCGACACTTGACTCTGGCTTATAGCTGCTTGGTGGACTGCCTGGGCGATCCACTCTGCGATCTGATGCTTATGCTGGCGCTGACATTTGCGGCCTGTACAGTGACACCGCAGATTGGAGAGGGGGAAGCTGAGTTTCGCCCGACTAAGAAAAAGAAGGACTCAGAAATGCTGGCAGCGGCAATGGTTACGCGGATGCTCTGGTTCATACGGAGTGAAGCATTTCCGTGGGAAGAAAACGACAAGGACGTGTTACCAGTTGCTAAGATGACGCAAAAACTTGGTGAGACCAATCCACGGATGCACTTGAATGTTATGAGGCTGATCGTTTCTACGCCACCTCCTCCCTCTCCCCCTTCTCTCTCTTTCCCCTTTTGTTATCTCTCTTCCTGGGATATACATAGCTGACGTCTTTGTGGGAGTGCAGAGAATAGAGGGTTTAATAACCGCGGATTGCTGAAGCTTGGATGGATAATGGTGTCGGGTAACCGTCGAACGCCACGGACGACGGAGTCGAAGCTCAGATCGATAGAGGAGCTCTACGAGGACCGTAAGAGTTTGATTTCTGCGATGAAGAATGCGGAAAAGTTCATCTCCTTGATATTTGGAAGCGACGATGAGGCTTGGGTAGCTCGGTGTTCTTCGATTATTCGGGATAGGCGATAGTGACCGTAACCGCAATGGATACAGTTTGGGGGGGATGAATGAAAAGGGGGAGATGAGCCTCTCTCCGTCTCTCGTTTTGGCGGTGACCCTTCTGACTTCTGGAAATGCGCACATGGTGGACGGTGAATATGGCTAGCTGTTGGGATGTGGGGCTTCCGTAGCCTGGGCATGAAAAGCCACTAAGCGGGGGGGACCGGTTTTATTCTTAAAATATGCTGACACCCTCACCGGCGGTGGGGGAGGGTGTAATTAATACAGTCCGAAGGATGTATCTCGATGACATGATATTTCATACTAAAAACTCTGGCTGTGCGCTGGTGCTCCGTGAACGATGCTCCTCTCCTGCGTGTGTGCGTGACTGTGGCCTTTTTTCGCCCTCTCTGTGTACTTAGGTATAGCGGAAGGCGCAGCAACATCTAATTCAGGGGGTAAAAGGGAAGTTGGCGATACACTTTGCCAACATCGCGGAGAAAGTGCACAATATGGCCACGATACTTGTATTGCTGCCCTCGAACCTGCATCACGTTCACGAACACATGAACTGGAGCAATTAGCATCTCTTCTACTATCGTCAACTGGGGGAGGAACGCAGGGATTAAGCCAAAATCCAAGTGATTTTCGGCTGAAAAAACAAAGGCTCATCCTCCTTTTTGTTCTCGTCCTTGGCAATGCAACGCTTGCAAAAACCATCTTTCAAGCCCATATCAAACCATGTCTCCCGACAGCGGGCGCAGTGTTCCATTCGGTCGTTTTCCAGCTCCGTCCAAAACTTCTGCAGGAGCTCCTTATCACTGTCAGACAATGGGCAATGGGACAGATCACGCATCCAGTCAGGAATCGGAAGCTCGAAATCTCGACGTTGCATGAAAGGTGAGCGGGGATGTCTGCCCCGGGCTGGTCTCGGCCAAATAGGAAAACTCGGTACCGGAGATTCGATCGGCGTTCCAAGTCGTACGCCTTCTTGAGAAGCAATTGAGGGACCTGGTGGGGAAGTAATCGACGCGCCTGCTCGTGGTGACGTGGCAATTGGTGTTCCCAGCAGAATAGATTCTTGTGGGTTAATTATTGTACGTAATTGCAAGCCTATCAATGGCAATCCTTCTCGACATATTGGGGATAACTCAGCTTGTTCTGCAGAACGCTTAGAGGCGCTTGAGGCTTGCCGATTCCTACAGTCGAGACAGTTAACTGTAAGCATTCCACATGATATGGAAGGACGTTGCGTTGGCCACATTGTGTCGTCGTTGGCAGGCCGACAATGAGAGAAGGGCCTTTACTTCGAGTTATCGTCGTAATAGGAAGTCCTTCGGACTGAATTAAGAACCACGATGCCAGGTTTGCTCCTCCTAGCGTAGGGTAGGTTATTTGGTGTTCACATAATCTGGGGTGCCCCTGGAAATTTAAGGTTCCGGCGGGGGTTAGTGATGGCAGGGGTAGTGAACAGGGGCTTGGAGTGCCATAAAACCAGAACAGCCCCCCATAATTCGGAGCCGGCGATTTCTCCACTTTCAACCACATCGAGAAGCGCTCGATGACTACCGACCCCAGGCGACGTGCGACAAGCAAGCGATATGAGTGCGATCAATGCAGCGATAGCGATCGATTACGGTAACGACGGCGATTATGATGAAGACGACGAGCAGGATTTGGGACCGATTCGATGATTGGTGATGCATCAGACGAGTGAGTGGAATGAGCGGATCGGGGACACCCCAATCTGGCTGGAAGCTCGTCCCGCGCTTTGGAGATGATTGTCGATGTTGGCGACTCGCCAGGTTGTTCACCTGGGAGGCGAGTGCTCTTCTCTGTTTTTTATCATCTGAGGGGTCAAAGTGGCTGCTCAAGTGGGAGCTAGATGTTGGGTGGCGAGGCATCTGGCTGGATGGTGGTGGTGCTCGTCTCCGGTGTTCATCTAGGGTGTTCGTCTGAGTGGCCATCTAGGGTGTTCGTCTGAGTGGCCATCATCTAGGGTGTTCGTCTGAGTGGCCATCATCTAGGGTGTTCGTCTGAGTGGCCATCATCTAGGGTGTTCGTCTGAGTGGCCATCATCATCTAGGGTGTTCGTCTGAGTGGCCATCATCATCTAGGGTGTTCGTCTGAGTGGCCATCATCATCTAGGGTGTTCGTCTGAGTGGCCATCATCATCTAGGGTGTTCGTCTGAGTGGCCATCATCATCTAGGGTGTTCGTCTGAGTGGCCATCATCATCTAGGGTGTTCGTCTGAGTGGCCATCTAGGGTGTTCGCCTGAGGGGCCATCTAGGGTGTCCATCTACGGTGCTCATCTAGAGTGCTCGCCAGGTTGCTCGTCTGAGTGCTGATCTGGGACGCCTGTCCGCATCCACACTTTCTTTCCTTATCCTTTCACATTCCTTTCACATTTCCCTGTGCTTGCCTATCTCCTCGTCTTCTGTGCCTCTTTCCAAGTGGTCTGAAGGCCAGGGTTCGGTGTTGCTCTTGAGCGTTGTCGGGAGAGTGTGAGTGTGGAGGCAGGTGAAGAGGAAGGGGGGGAGTTGGGAGGGTTGGGCTGTTGCCGGGGGGGTGACCAAGCAGAGGCTTTTTGCTTTACTGGTGCTGTCGCTGCTTCCACGACCACTGCTACTCTCGGGTTCGGGGAGGGAAACCCAGGGGGTTCTGCGTTACCCGTAACACTAAGGCAACCCGTAGATTTTCGTTTTTCGTTTGACCGGGAAAGTCGAGAGGTAAGCGGGTAGCGGTAAGGGTTGTTGAAAAGGTGGAGGGCTAGGAGAAGGGGTAGGGGGTGTACGGGTAAGGCTGAGAATGAGTCAAGCCAGAAGCACCTCTTTTTGCCTTGGGGCAAAGGCAGGTGTGAGGCTGGGGGTGACACTGCGCCTGACCCTAACTCTGACTCTGACCCTAACCCTAACCCCATGTCGGGTTAGGGTTACGTTGCAGTGAAGGGTCAGGCGCAGAAAGGGAGGGAGGGAGAGAGAAGCGGGTGTCTGGGAGGGTTCGTGGAAGGAAGTAGAGTTTGTGTTGTTTACCCGTAACCCTAACCCAACCCTTAACCGTACGGCTGAGGGTTACCCGTAGCCCTAACCCGAACCCAAACCTAAGGTTTTCGCTTGACCCGGAAGGTTGAGAGGGTTGCGGGTGGTTGTGAGGGTTGGTTTGAGCGGACAAAGGTGTTGTTTAGCCGTAACCCTGAGTCTAACCCAAACCCGGGGGTTTTGGTTTGACCCGGGAAGTTGCCGGCGGAGCTGTAGTGGGGAGGGTCGCTGAGGAGGTGAGTTGGAGTTGAAGGCAGAACGGGTGGGTTGTGAAGGGTTGTGAAGGGTTGTGAAGGGTTGTGAAGGGTTGTGAAGGGTTGTGAAGGGTTGTGAAGGGTTGTGAAGGGTTGTGAAGGGTTGTGAAGGGTTGTGAAGGGTTGTGGGGTTGTGAAGGGTTTGAAGGGTTGTGAAGGGTTGTGAAGGGTTGTGAAGGGTTGTGAAGGGTTGTGAAGGGTTGTGAAGGGTTGTGAAGGGTTGTGAAGAAGGTAGAGAGAAAGGTAACTCGTGGGCCTAACGCTAACCGTTACCCTGAGGGTCTTTGGGGTTAGGGTTAAAGCCAGGGTGAGAAGGGTTAGGTAGGGCAGAGTGAGAAGAAAAGAAAGTGACGTTTAACGGGCAAAAAACTGGACGGTGGGTCCAGAGAGTACGAGTAACCTAGGGCTTCTAGCACACTGGCAGGGAGAGCGAAGCGACGGAGGGTGGGTTTCTACGTTTTACGAAGTAAAACGACCCGTTGGAGCGCGACAGCGCGACCTTACTCAAGCATTCTAGGTCGTAATGAACTCCATTCCAGCTTTTAGACCAATCACAGCCTTTAGAATTCTACCCCCTTTTTTTAGCTGGGAACGAACTCCATTTCCAAGTACCGGTAGGTCATGTTTAGCCAAAACGCGAAACGCGGTCCATTTCCAGACGCGTTGGTCTGTGCAAACCCTGTAGAAGCGAATGAACAGCAAGTGATGCAGGCGAGGCAACAGGTTCTACTTACTACATGTCTCCTTCTCTTACCGTTACACGTAACCTTGTGCTTGAATTTTAATCGACACAAATGGGCACTGAAACAACTTCTCTAGATCTTTCAGCCAGTTCTGAGGCTCCGCGATGCCTTTCCCTTGGACAACTACGAATACTTGAAGATGTCGGTCTGCACTATAATCTACCGGAGCCTGCTATTATCTGCACTCATTGTAGATACGCGTTACAAGTGGATGATATTTCGCGCCACCTCCGCAAGAATCACGATGTTCTCAAGTCGACTCGTCGACATCTCAATTCCCTCATACGCTCACTGCATCTCCCTAATCCAGATCTTCTGCCAGCACGGGCCGATGGTTCCACGCCTCATCCACATTTAGCGTTGCAGGTCGGGGCTGCTTGCAAGTACTGCGACCTACGGTCCACAAGTCTTGAGGTCCTCTCGCGTCATTTGAAGAAGGCTCACGAATGCGAGATCAGGAGGGCTGGTTCGAAGAGAAAATATTGGTTGCGGGACCACATCGAAGAGCGGCTCACTTTTCAGAGCTGGACGGCAAAAGATATTCTTCGTTCATGGATCGTGTCAACAAGTGATCGACAGCCAGAGCGAGGGTCTGTCAATAGCGGCTTGCTCCCGCAAGAGACGTCCGATCCTGTCAAGAATTTTGCGCAGCAGCTCTTTACTGAGGAGCGCGAACGTCTAGAAAAGCAGTCGGGCGTACGGAGACCATTTGACGGTAGTGCGCCCACACCAAGTCTTATGACAAACTGGATGCGTCGTGCCGGTTGGCACGACTTATTCAGTGGAGCATGTCGTAAGATACTTGTTACGCTCTCAGAAATGCCTTGGACGACGGGCCGGCCCGTTTGGCTAGGTGTTTATGACGGAGAGGTACTGCATAGCCCAGTGGGGGATGAACGCAGGCTTGCCTTGATCATGGCAGCACTCGACCGTCTCTTTGATCGCTGTGGAGAGACGGTAAGGTGTACCGATGTTTGCGTGCGGAGGTGGCTTCGTGGGAAGTTTCCAGATCGCCCTTATAAGGCGCCTTTCGAGCTCGTTATCCGACCAGCCTCTGAGCGTGCGTATAGGAAAGAACTGAAACGCTGTCTCTGTCTTTGGCTTCGGCTGCTGCAATTACCGCCATCTACAGCAAGGTCAATCATGGGGCGACGGTTGTCTAGATCTCAACGCAACGCGTTGAAGCAACTTTGGTCAGACCCTATCTGGCAGGAAGAGCGATCAATCGACCCAGACGATACGGATCAGTCATACGAAAAGGATAGCGCCGAAGAATACGAAAACGAAGACGAAGATAGCGATGAAGAGAGAAGAAGACAACGAGGAGTATAGTGAGGATGATGATGGGTCTGACGCTGAATCGTTTACGGTCTGGTCTTCAAATAGTCAGGAGATTGGGCCAGATGATCCCGCTGCCGATGTTGTACTTCAGTTCTGTTATCATATGGTCACTGAAGACTTTGAAGATGGGAGATCAAGTTCAACCATGCTGGTATATTTCAGTGCTGTGCGTGGCCTGTCCACACCCAGCGGAGATGAATACCTTCGACCCCACCGGTTCACTCCTATACTATCAAGATTGATCTACTGTGCACGGTTGATCTTTCTTGAAGCTCTGCTGCCTCGCTTCCCGCACAAGTACGTTGGCATTGCGTCTAGACCGCGCTATGGGCAGCTGAAGACGCTCAACGCCGTCCGTCGAGAGAGAATGTGTGACGGCACATTGTCGCCAATGGGCGAATTCCTGAGCCTCCTAGCTTATGGTAATGCTCTCCAGCGGTGCGAGGGGCCAGTATATCATTTTCATTGGAGTGAAGATGGCGATGTGCTTTCGTGGGATGGACACTCTCGATTGTCCATGGACAGCTTCCGCGGCCTTGCACGCGAGGTACTCAGATCAGCTACTCTCCGCTGTAAACGCTTGATGTACGACTGGGAGCCTGCCGATATTAACCTCAATAACATTAGAGACAAAATCTCGACGACAACGCCTGGCTACTCGTTTGTCTCAGATCCTGCGAACGGGTTGGCAGATGCATACTTGGATCTCTTTTTGAGGGCGTGCGCCTCCCCTACTGATGGCCTGCTCAAAAAGCATGGCCAAGACCAAAGCACATGGGATGCTAAAGCCGCCCAAGCATACCTCGATGGACACGATGAGTTCCTGAAAATGCTCATGGTTCTCTTCAATCTCGATGGCGGCCAAGCGGCACGGATCTCGGAGCTATTGACCATAGAACATTGTAATACCTCTTCACGGCTGCGAGGGATCTGCATATATGGTGCAAAAATGTTTTCGATCACTCGACATCACAAAACTCGTTTAAGTACAAACAATGAGTTCCAAGTAGCGCGCTTCTTCTCTAAACCTGTTACAATGCTCGCCTACCGATACCTCGTCTATATCCGGCCAGTCGCCTATACTATCCTGCGAAAATGTTTTCTTCACGCATCAGAAGACACACTGCTCTTCGCACCCGCATCACGCTCAGGCTCTTGGACTACAAAAACATTTACCGAAGAGCTTCGACAGTTCAGTAAAGCAGTGCCGGGAATCTCGTTCGGGATAGGAGTCCAGTTGTACCGACAACTCTCTATAGCTATCACGGAAAAGCATGTCCACCGAGTCGCTATCAACTTCAACCGATTTGATGATGTAACAAACGCTGCAGAAGAAGATGTGGCATTTGCATGGCAGAGCGGTCATAGGCCAATGCAAAGGTATTCCACCTATGGTCTTGATGGCGCATTCCCAGACCAGTTGCAGCCAGCGCTGCTGCGGATATGCCAAGGTCTCGGCAGAGTGGCATGCGTTCCTAAGGATTGAAGATCAAGAATCCAGTCAAGTATCTGACGGCGCTAAGACCGTTCATGCTACTAATAGAAATACTAAAGAAGGCTCGCCTTTACGGAAGCGGCCTCGCGAATGTATAGCAGAAACTTCTGCGGCGTCATCAGAGTCGCATGAGAACCGGAAACGTCAAAGGATTGCCTCGCCTGACGTTAGCAGCCCTGAGTTAGGAAGTGCTGACTTCGGCGCCGGCGGAGATGACACCATTACCGGCAGAGTCGATGAGTACCAGATTACCATAGGGAGCCCGAGCTTTCCGAGCATACAAGAAGAAGCATCCGATTCTATAAAGGACTGTCCATTTCTCACAATTGGTCCATTCGTCCATATGCCACAGTTTAACTTGGTTGTGTGTAGGCATTGCAAGCATGCTGTCTTGGCCAAAGAGGTACAAAGCCATCTACATCACAATCCCAGTCACCGTCGGAATTTCACACGAAAGCAAAGACATGATATGGGTTCTCAAATTCTGAATCTCCCGGGTATTCTGAAGGACCAGGATGACCTAAGAAATTTTCAACCTCCTAGTGCAGATACTACAGTGGTTCCATTCATCGAGCCGCCAAGGGAGGATGGATTTGCATGCCAGCAATGCCCGTATGTGGCCCGGCAATTGCACAACATACAGAGGCATTGCCGGGAAGAGCATGGGTGGGTGAATAGTCGGAAGCGTGGCCGGTGCACAAAAGTATCGGCAGGACAAGAGTACCGGTATTACACACCATGGAGAACAGGTGTCCGATGTCAGAGGTTTTTTTACTCGCGCATGGCTAGCGGCTGGTTTCAGGTCTGCCGCACTATAAAGACAGGCACTGAACCAGGAGAGAATGCCGGCCAAGTGCATGAGGCAGATAAGTAACTTGGATTGCAGAAGAGTGTAGAGGTTTCTTTGATGCGAAAAGCTTATATAAAGTTCTTAACCCCGTTTTATATTATTGTGATTAAGTGGGAGCTTGCTGTAAGGTTTATATCGCGGTAAGCTAGTACGATTAATATAGCCTGAAAAGATAAGATTTAATAGTTATAAGTTCAGAGCAGTAAGGTTAGGTGTTAACTACCTATTCGGCATAGTTGTGACGCATGCGGCATTGGGGTGCTTACGGCTTTTAGATCTATACCCATACTGCACAGCAATTTTAGCCTCGGCAGACGATTAATGATTCGTAAAAGAGTTCAGAGTAGACCTACGGCTGCTGTGGCAACCTAATAAAAGCAACAAAAGGCAATATAAATAATAAAGCAGCCTAATATCAGTCAGTCAGTAAAAAGGGGGTTTTAAAGAGCATATAAATGACCACATATATACATATAACTAAACAGATAAAATAGCATATTATATATCTTACCTATTTATTCATTTAACTTACCTAAGTATCCATTTGCTATTTACCGCAGATGCAAGATCAGATTAATAGCAAATGAAGTTACAACCTACATAAAGAAGCAGCACGGGGATATCAGCCGCCAATAGGCCAAAGTAATTGCCCAGGCAGCGAAGGCCATATCCAATATTATTAAAGACCAGGCCAGCCCGCCCTATGTACTACTATCTTATCTACATTCGCCGGTTTGCAAAATTACTTCAGCGAGAGCGTTATAGAGCTTCGGAAGCTTGCCAGCCGAGCCCGTATGAGAGGCTCCTCTTCTGCTCGGGTGGAAGACCATGGAAAACATCTCGTCTTAGTGAAATACTCGGAAAAGCCACTCGGGAAGTCGGGCAACATAAAGTTAACGCTCGGCAATATCGACAAATTGCTATAGGGATAACTGAAAAGCACGTCCGAGAGATACATTCTCCAATCAGCAGGTACGACGATCGCAGTGCGCATGCCGATTTGAATGTTGTCTTTGCTTGGCAGAGTGGGCATAGACCATTGCAACGAGGAATCACATATGGTCTTGATGGAGCTTTTCCGACCCGGCTCCAACCGGCACTATTGCGTGCTGCTACGAATGGGCTTCAACCCGGTGGCATGAATTCCTACACCAACCCAGCAAAAGCTTGCCTGCACCGTGCGAGAAGTCATCTCCAACATATGGTCTACCATGCACAACCACCCTTTCGCCAACCCCACCCTTTCGCCACGCAAAAAAAAAAAAGCACCACCAAAAATCAGCAACTTTACTTACACAGAGCTTGACCAAAATGATAGATATACGCAAAATTGTCCGTCTTATAAATAATAATTGCACATATCTATTGAATCCTGGGTCTTTTGATAAGCCGCCCTGATCGCGTGGTTGGTTGATGGGGTATGGTTTCCTCTCTGACCTCAATGACCGAGCCAGCCTCCGATTCTGACTCCTGCTCGCCTGAACAGCCACATTCCACCACAACAGGCATATATTCAGTCTCCTCTTCTGGTATGGCTTCTCCACTAGCTAGAGTCTCACCAAGAGTCATAAAACGTTTGTTAGGATTCGGCACCGCCTTCCTCTTCTTCCCTCTCTTCAGGCGAGCCAATTCCTCCTCTAGGCTAGCAATCCTCACAGTATGCGCCGCTACTGTCTGCTGTTGAGCCTCAAAGCCCTTGGCTATTACGTTGTACCGTCTTCGCGTCTTTGGTGTTTTGTTCAGCCCAAGATCACGAATTTGACGGCTTGTCTGTGGTGTATCGTCCGAGTCAAAATACGGCCTGGGTTCGGGAGTCGCTCTTGGGCTGCCTTTTGGCCTATCTTCTTGGATTTCAGGGTGCCGCAACGCTTTGGCACGTGAGATCGGCCAATTCCCAGTAACCCTCCAGCCAGAGAGTATGTTCTTCTCAGTCATTCCAACTCGACGAGCCTTGGCGTAGGCCCTGATGAAATTAACCTTATCCATTGGAATGGAATCAGTCAACGAAGCGAACTTTTCTAACTCTTGTCGATATGCGGCTTTGGAGGCATTGAATACTCCATTGTCCAATGGCTGGAGCCCATGAGAGCAGTGTGCTGGCAGATAGCAACAATAAACGTTGTTCAAAAAGCACGTGGCCATCCATTCATCCTTCCGTCGCTCAGTAGTGATCTTGAGCCGAAGGAAACGAAGAATATACCGTTGCATGACTCCCATGACCATCTAAAATGATCAGTCTCGCGTCAGAGTCGTCGGCAGGCATGGTCTGGGGCAGATAGACTCTTTCAAGCCATTCAACGCCAATGTGGTCGTCAGTCCACCCGTTAGGTGAAGTTATGTAATACCAGTCTGCTATCTTCTTGAATTCCTCAAGAAACCACTGTTTCTGGAGTTCTTTCCCCTTGAAGATTATGCCAGGGATTAAGGCGCGGCCGTCAGCAGTGACAGCTTCGATAAATGAAGTCCAATTTCGAGTTTGTAGTCCCTTGAGAAATGCCTTCCGTTTTGGGTCCGCGCTTCCAACAACCAGGCTATCTAAGCCTAAATAAAAAGGATTAGTCGGTCAAATTTCAATCACTGACAAGCTATACAGATAGATGCTTGCTGAAACCAGTCATAATACCCCCTTCGTCAACGTTGACGGTGTTTTCAGGCTTGATCCAGCCATACTGGCCCTCCCTGATATCAAAGTACCAATGAACTGCCTTAGGTGTGAAAGAGTCAAAACTTTTGGCTTCTTGACATCTGCCCATCTTGGTCTTCAGGTCTGTGCGGCGGTTGACAAATCTGGTCACCCAATTGCGTCCTAACTCGGAATGTTCGCCCTGCTGTCTCAACAAGCCCATGACGCAAGCGCGGATCTGATTGTGGGACGGAGCATAGCCCAAGGATTCCTGGCGGAGTATCCAGAAAGCCAATCTGTCCTCTTGATTCTTGGACAAACGTCGGCGAGGCTGAATCTGCTCTTTCACGGCTGTCTGGCCGTTAAGTCTGTCGATTAGAGTCCTTCGGGGCACTACCCGTCTCTGAGCCGCTTGAGAGGGTGAAAAGCCATTATCAGTAATATCCAATATAGCCTCAGCCATGTCGTCCTCTGTATATTCCCATCGAAGCCGCGAGATAGGCATTTTTTTGTCGTTGTCAAAGACAAAGACCAAAAAACATGAGAAAGAGCGGTGAGGATCTTGGTGACTGAACTGACAATATTTCAATAGCACGGCCTGCATATATTGCATACCCCGCACAGCCTAACAGGAATTGAAAAATAAAAGGTAATTATCTTAGATTTGATTTCCCATAGTGAAGAAAACGGCGCTATTGATGACATGGGGTAGAGTTGATTTAAAACACTCAGGCTTAGAGTTGATTTAGGTTCCCGGTCATAAAAAATCGTAAAACCGGTATGCATCGAAAGGTAAGTCCGAGGAGAGTATGCCCATTGAATATCAGAAGCAGAAAACCCGATTTGAACGAATGCGATCAAGTTGAATGTGGGAGTGACGTTGGGAGTGAAGTTGGCGGAAGCCGATTTAGGGTTAGGAATTCGTGCTATTCATTGGGCGTTGCAAGACGCAAGGTGGGTCCGATTTGATCAAGTTCGCATGCCAGCAGTCACCCAATGCCGCCAACCCAGGGAAAGTCAAACAGCAGCCCAGCAACCCAGCAAAAGCAATATAAAGTAAACAGTAGAGCATATAAAGTAGGGAGACCACATCATAACAAGTAAACATCAACAGATCACAGATATCAGCATCGCCGTCATCATGGAGCCGTTTGTACATTTGCCCGAGTATCCATTCGTTATTTGCAAGCCGTGTGCCGCCGCATTCGTAGCCGACGAGGTTATCAGTCATTTACAGGCCCAACACACCGTAGGGTCCGCGGCACAGCAGATCCACAAGATCGTGCAGGCCATCCCCGGCATTATCCACAACCAAAAGGAGCTGCAGCAATGGTCAGTACCGCCCCCCACAACAGCACCAATCCCCATCATCCCACCCCCGATGCATGACGGGTTTGGATGTAACCGGTGCCCGTACGTCGCCCGTCAAATCCAACGTATCCAGCAGCATTGCCGAGACGAGCACGGTTGGGTCAATGACCGCAAGCGAGGCCGTCGTACCAAGGCCAAGGAAGCAGCCATGGCACCCGTGCCGTGGAAGACAGGCGTGCAGTGCCAGCGTTTTTTCCGCGCCCGCGTGGCCAGCAGTTGGTTCGAGGTTGGCCGGACCGTCCCACCCAGCAACGAAGGGATTGACGAAGACGAAGCCACCCGCCAGGCCGAGTTCATCATGGCTACACAGCGAAAGGCCCGACAGGCAATGGAGAGTGAGGCCGACCCCCGGATCCAAGAGAGCAGCGACAAGTGGGAGGCCGAGAGGTGGTTGAAACGAACGGGATGGCCGGGACATTTGGCCCACGTCGACAAGACCCGGTTGCGAGAGCAGGTGTTGCAGCCGATCGGAGAGAACGAGCCGGTGTTGCAGAAGATGTGGGAAATTTTCGAGTGCGTATTGAACAACGCGTACGTGGCCACCAGCCGTTGCAGCTCAGGCACGGCCGAGTTGTTCGAGATTGAACGGAAGGAGGTCACCGTTACGCGCCCAACAAGCCATTTGAAGGGATCATGGAGCCGGATTCGTGGGAGCGATATAAGGAGCAGTGGCGGATCATGATGTGCATTTGGGTGCGATTGGAGGCATGGGGGAAGCGAGGGAGGGGGGGAGGGGGGGAGAGGTCGAAGGGAGATACGGACGACACAGACACGGACGACACAGACACGGACGACGCGGACGGCACCGACGATACGGATACGGATTACACGGAGGATTCGGAGGAATCAGACGACCCCAACGACGACGAAGGCGGAGGCCAACGCAAGCATCGAAACAAAAAGCCGCCGTACCGCATGACCATCCAACAAGAAAAGGCATGGGCCATATTCAGACGAGGCGTTACGCAGGTTGTGGCCGGAACCGATACGATTGGCCGATTTACAGACGAACGGTTGGAGCGGTATTGTTTAGACGCCGTCATCGAGTTTTTCGACCACCCGTTGAAGACCGGCCAGCATTACGACAGCATTGTAATTAGTGCGTTGGCCGTCATGGGGTTGGACGCCAATGGAGGGTGGGTTACGGCCGCCAATTACACGCCGGTGTTGTCCGCCATCATCAAGGGAACCCGGTATTTGGTTTTATATCAGTCCATGTTGGAACGGCACGACCAGATCACGCGGTTGCAGCAGACCATGGGCCGGCGGAGGGCCAAGGAAAAGGCCGACGGGTTATTCCGCATCATACGGGGAAGGTGTGGCGGTTCATGACCCGGATGCCCGATCAAAAGGAGGCCGACCCAACGCCGATGAATTGGATTATCAACACGCGAACGTATGGCATGAAGATCCGATTTACGACGCCCGGTGACGAGAAGATCGATTGGGTTGGCGACGAGATCAAGTGCGGCAAAGTTAAGATTAGCATGGGCAAGATATCGGACATTATGCATAACGCGGTGGCCGAGGCACGGCGGACGTTGGCCAAGTTGACCATGATGGCCACGGAAGCACCATGTCCAGTGGGTCGGCGAGGGTCAAGGCGGGAGGGAGGAGACGGGGAGAGGGCAGATGGAGAGGACGAGCCGTCGATCGACGACGTGTTGCCGAGGATCCCGTGGTCACGGATCGAGGACCGACATGGCGAGAGCACGTTGGGGTATTCGTTTTTACAAGACGAGGCCAACCGGCCGTGGACCGAAACGGGGGACGAGTGGGTGGCGAAGCGATTGGCCGGGTCAGCGTGGCGGCGAGAGGCGTGGATAAGCGAGTCGATGGATCCCAAGTTTCCATACCGAGGCCAGGCCATCCGGGAGTATGGTCGAGAGGTTGAAAAGTTCCGAGGGTTGATGTGGGTTGTTAATCACTTGCCAGGCGGACAACTTGGAGAAAAACAGTATAAGCTTCAGCCAATAAAAGGATCAGCATACTATAGAGGCCCATAATATTCCTAATTTAGCGATGACCCCCTGGCAAAATCTACTACTAAAGCAGTGACCCCCTGGCAAAATAAGCTTCCACCCCTTAATTAAACAAAACTTTAAACATTGCAGCTATTCCAAATCTCATTATTCAGCCTGAAGGGCGTTTTATAATAAGAAGTCCCAACTTCAACCTCAATTCCTAATCTCAACTTAATCATTACCTCTTAAATTATCCTTTATCTAGTGGCCTCTTATGGCAAGAAAGAAAGCTTCTGAGCTTACCCATCCGGGCAGATCACACCCTACCTTTACCGCTGAAGAAGCCAAAGAACGTGAGCGGCAGCGACAGAGAGATAAGCGTGCGCGTCGAAAACTCGAAAGACGCACAAGGCGGGAAACCTTAGATACGGAAAATACTGAGAGTACAAGCCATAAAGAGCCCATATTATGGGATGAACACTACAGTAAGATTTAAAATTATATTATTATTTATTTATCCTGACTCCCTATTGACAACTAGAGTACACTAACATAAGCCCGTCTTAACAGATGGCGCGTCTAAGGAGGCAGATCTATCTTCTAAACTTCCATCCCCAAGATCAACAGCCATAACGCTTATACGCTGCACCGAGGCCTGGAGGGCACTACAGACCCCAGGGAGATCAGGAGCCATTCCACTACAAGCGAGCGCGGCGGTCCGTTGTACACCAACTGCGACAGCCCAGGCCCCGATGGTGCTCATGCCACCTGCCGGTACTCCAGTGAGGAAGATCCACTGAATGTTGAAGACGGAGTCGTGCTTGAAGCGGGCGAGTCTGATACCCTTGTCCCTATTGGCAGACTACACTCAAGTGGCCCTAGTGGCCTCTTACTGAGACACAGCATACTGCGCGGTCGCAATCAAAGGGTTCACCCTCATCATCCAGCCTGCCTTCCTTCTCGCCACACCTAGGATCTACACCTCCACGCACCATCGCTGTCCCAGACAGCCAGGGCAAGTCAGGTGCGAATATCAGCGCGCAGTCTATGCGCGGTGACGGTGATAGTAGAGCATCAGATTCTGGCCGGTCGAGTCCATTGAGCTCCTTACAGGAACACTGGCTTCAGGAACCATCGCTTTTTGTCGCCGTTGATGAAGATGAGGCAGGAGGTACTTCAGATTATAGTGGAAGTGATCGCAGCACTGACGAGGAAGATGCTCCTTATCGTGAGTATGGCAAGCGACTCCGTGTCAAAACTGTCAACAACAGTAAGTATAGCACAGCAGCTGCTTGGGTGCAAGCCCATATGCTGGACGAGCCGGTATGCAATACCTGCCTCGATGAGGCTGGGCAAGTGGGGAGAGATGACGGCCTTAGCCTCCAGGAGATGGCCACCTATATTCGAGATCTTGGTGTACCAGATGCCCTAGCAAGCTCTAAACCGACCACAGAGGGTGACCAGGCCTTGGGAGGAGGCGCTGAGTGGAGGCGCGGCTCCGCCAGTATTGAATATGGCTAAATCTCATCAACCAGATGGGGAGGTTACAGCCCAGTACGACGTCGATGCGGTACTGGCCGAAGTGTCATCACTCCAGGCATTCCGGGGCTTTCGATTCTCCTATTACCCTCGATCTCAACGAAATCTCCAGAAGCCCATTCATGTGCAGTTCCATGGCAAGCAACTACACAGGTGTCGACACATCCGTTTTGGAGAGGCCCTTTTCGCCCACGACATTCACATCTACATCGCATTTCCCAGGATGCCACTTATCAATGAGACATTCTGACAGAAGAACAACACGCCCTCTGGATTGATGGTGTCGTCTTGCCGTCAATACGTGATATATTGCCTCCGACATCGATGCAGCATTTTCCGGCGACCTGGGCAATCGGTGCCAGTCTAATGCGAGCAAAGCACAATGAGCATCGAACTTTGGATATCGGGGGCACCAACCCCATACATTATGCAGTGAGCGAGGCCTCAGTGTCAGGTCTTTGGGAGGCCATGCTATCCAGGCTTTCAGACCTACGATTCTCCATCTTTCGAGGAATGTTCATTGTTTTCGAGATATACGGGACTAAAACTATGTGGACTGGCACTCTTTCTCTAACCTACGTGATAACGTGCTATCTGCATTAGATAAGAGTATCGATCGAAGGTATCTTATCCCCGAGAAGACATATTTTGATGTCGGCAAGGAGACAATCTCCAGAGCCACTCGGGTTCATTGGTGGAAAGACATGTTGTTTACAACACTGGCTGGACTCGGCAGATCCTCAAGCTCGCTTTCAAGACGCACTCACCCAATGAGCGGCACTCGAGATGCCGCATCTATGAACATACGTCCACCACAACAAGCACTTTCTACACCCCCATGTGGTATACGCCCAGCGCTATAATAGCTACAAGGAGCTTTCAGATGCAAGAAAGACCTTTCCCTTTACCAACCACAATATCGAGAGCATGCTTATCCCCACAATCTCCTTCAGCTCTGGTCCAAGGCCGGTGGTGCACATTGGCGGACAGCACATGTCGATGAACAAGTTGCCCAAGCAGGAAAGCGTTCATACTCAAGTTCGAAGCAGCGTTTAAACCTCACCTTTCGTGACTCTCAGACGGCAAGCCTAGGGACGCGCGAAGAGTATCGGGTCCAGCTGGAAGTCTTCGAGATCCTAGACCTAGACAGTCAACCCTTCCGTCATGCAGAGCCTCGGCCGTACTTCTCTATCCCTACCCCAGAAGCGCTATATTTTCTACGATGGGACCTGAACCGTTGGCTTGGAGCACTGGACTATCTCCTCATAAGCCAAACCATCTGACACCCGCATCAGGTGCTATGGGAACTATGCTTGCAAGGGTTATTAAAGCTATCAGTATTGACAGTGCCTCTGGTCATTCAAATGACTTATACCGAGATTCCTATTCTACGAAGCAAGGTGTTCAATGGCTTGGGTCTCGGAATCTACGAAACGACCAAGGAGACCGGGATGGTTTGGCTAAAGCGCTCTATGTTCGATTGGGAGCAATTGCGGTTTCATGAGTCTGTCGAGAGCCAAATTCGGTTCTTCATACCCGACTCACAGAGGACATATAAGCAAACGTCAACGACAAGTGAGTGCTATTACTAAACTTTATCACGGTATCAGCAATATTGCCAAGAGTCTAAAGAGAGACGGCTCAGCAGGTGATGACCATAAGCTCAATCGAATTCGACGTATTTGCTTCTTGGCCCTCACCATGGAGATGCTTAAATATGGGAAGAGTCACCAGTCCTCGCCTCCGCCAAAGGACTTAGAAAGCTACAACTATGGGATCTGTAAGGCGTGGCTTGTTCAGTACTACAGTGGAGAACCTTATATCCCTAGGGATTGGCGGATCTGCCATACGTGGCAAGAGCGCCCGACATGGGCCCAACTGATTCAGCAGCTCTTTGACTGGGATGATCAGCATTTGTACAAGGTTCCATTTACCCGGCAACGGTGGGATAATCTGCAGTATCGCCTGGTAACCCGACATGCATTCCAAGAGCTATCTCAAGCCTTAGGTCTCGATGTTGCCAATGACTGGAGGAAGTCACTTGGCATATATGGGGTGTCAGTTCTTTTGGATGCTGCCAAAGTGTAGCGGCACACGTTTTACAAATCCAGTAAAGATACGTGGAGAAGGTTCAAGGATAAACTCTATGTCTTGGTACTCCGCTGGACATGTCGAATTGGTAAAATACCGAAAAACCCAGGCTCTTCATGAATGGAACTGGGCTGACCAGGACTTGTGGGACTGGCAAGGAGGGCTAGTGGAAGAACATATGCCCAACCCTCTCTTTGATGATGTTGAAGAGTTTAACTTCGATGCTAGGAAGGGCTATATTATTCCGCCGATCCAGAAATGTCTGACAGGCAACGACGAGGGAAGCAAGTGCAAGTTTGAAGTATATCAGATTGTAGGAAAACGTGAGCTTAGGCCAAGGGTGCATTGAGTATCACGTCGCATGGGTTGGGTATCCTGATAAGAAGGATTACACATGGGAGCCAGTTTGGCAATTAAGGCTGACGTACCGAAAATTGTCAACGCGTATGAGAGAAAACAGAGGGATGCGAGAAATAGCCAGAAATAATAGTGCTATCTAGAGACTGCTTATACATCCCTATGGGCTCTCACCTTTTCATTGAAAGGGTAATTCCATGCCCTCTCATTGGTCTATACCCCTGTAAATCCCCTTTCAATTGAAAGGGGATTTGCATATGACGCCCCCGACCCATCTTTCATTTCAAAGTGGACGATCTGCTTTCTGATTAGATGCTGCAATCCTGCCCCTGTTATAATGGTTGCTATGTTTTCTTTTTCTTCTCTCTAATCTTTGACATCTTTAGTCGTGCTAAACTATTTTCATTGCTGTTAATAATTAAGTAGAAAGTAATTTTAATAATCGCGTCGTGTGCACGTGTTCCTTACGTGTTCGAAGACAATTGTAGATAACGCACCCAAGCAGATGGCTTTGTAGCTCACTTTCATCATCATCATCATCATCAATTGAATAACCTACCATCATTATCTTCCCTTATATTTATAACTTAAAATGCAGTTTAAGAAACCGGGCCCGATTAAGTCCTGGATATTGAGCAGAGCGAAACCACTAAAATGGCTGCAACATACGGGCTGGCCACAGTTGTTCCGCAATTGACCACTTGATATTATTGCTGCAATCATCACTATAGCCTGGACTAGCATAGAATGAAGATTATCTCCTAGGTTTATGGCAGGGTACCCAGATTTGGAGCTCCGTGGCGGTTGAAGCTCAGCTGCGAATTATACTACGCGGCGTCGACTTGATGTTCGATCGGGCCAAATTTACGTTGGCTAGGATGTCATATAGATCCCGCTGCTGGCTTAATATCTACTGGAAAGATGTATTCTGGCTACATGAGTTCCGAATTGTATCCAGCCAGAAGAGATATATTCTATATGGTAGAGGTTTATCTATTTCATATTTCGGGCCCTGCAATCAGGGTTCAAAGCCACTCCACGAAAACCCACATATGGACTCACATGTGGATCCATATCAAATACACTCCATTCCATCAGACCCAGTTGTGGATTTACTACCACTCCACGGGAGCCAGGCCACATGTGGAAATTGTGGAATGCAGTGGATATTTCCTTAATCCTAGCGGAGGTTTACAAATACCACAGAACCCCTAGTTAATAGGTTGAGTTTAAAGTATTTGCTAACTAATATGCTAGATTAAGACAACACATACCTGTTCCCTACCGGTATCAAGCTACCTGGAATGTCTGTTCAGCTGTTCCTATGATGCTGCTCGCGACTGCAGGTGCCTGACTGGCGGAATAAAGAGCTGTACGATCCCGTGCATTTCCTCATGGAGGACGCGTTCCTCAGATAATTCTCATCAATTGGCTGATGCTATTAGACCTTCGACTATGTGGATTTTTAATTGTCTGACAATGCCAATGCGTCCGACTACCGGTACTTTGGCTCATTTCTGACTAGCGACAAGCTGCGAATATTGTATCACAATGGCCGACTATCAGCCCGATTCCCGACCTACTCTCGAGCCCCCTGCGCAAGGGAAATCGACGGCAGCGATCCCCAAAAGAACAGAAGAAGACGAACAACGGCTATTTCGCTTGTTCAGAGGCTGGACTTTGTCCGAAAGAGATGGCCACACGCGCCAATGGGCCTACCGATTTGGGTATGACATATCACAGGGGGTCAGCCAGCGCGTGCACCCGAGTTGTTAGGGTTGCGCATGTGGAACACGATGAACGGCGGGGTGCGGAACATTTTTATCCACGAGGCGATGGTGTGTTTTGTGACCATGTACCACAAGGGGTTCCGCAAGTCGTCCGAGATCAAGGTGATTCATCGGTTTTTGCCCCGCGAGGTGGGAGAGTTGTTGGTATGGTATATGTGGTTGGTGTTGCCGTTTTGGCAGAATGTGCAGGGGACGATCAAGGAGAAGAGGAGGATGAGTGCGTTTTTGTGGGCCGACGAGGTGGTGGGGGAGGACGGGAGAAAGGAGAAGAAGATGAGTACGGTGGTGAGCAGTTTCGAGGCGCGGGTGAAAGAGGAGAAGAAGGTGAAGAAGGAAGCCAAGAGCCAGCGGAAAGAGGCGAAGAAACGGAAAAAAAAGGAGAAGCGAAGAAGGAGGGCGGGAGAGAACATAGGGATGGGTAGAGGGGGGGAGGAGGGGAGTGAGGAGGGTTGGGAGATGGTGAATGGCGAGAGCGAGAGGGGGGATAACGAAGGCGAGACGGTGGAGGGTGAAGAAGAGTGGGAAGAACAGGATGGCAGCGATAGAAACGAGGTGCCAGACGTGCCCGAGGCAACGCCGAAGCCGGAAGAAGACCCAGAAGAGGAGGCCGCGTTCATGCAGTGGTTCCGCGAGCCCAAATGGACGAGTGACCGAGCCCGGCGCGTGTTGCAGCGGTACAGCGCCGAGTATTCCGGGCACACGTTGAACATCAGTATGTGGCGGCACATTGCGATTGGCATTTCCAACCGGTATTTCAACAAGGTGTTTGGCGACGGCACCGGCGACGGATTCGACGACGGCGAGGACGAGTTGATCGGCAGTTTGGTCGACAGCATACACGATTTGCAGGCCGGGCACGGGTCGCACGTGGGAGGGTTGATATATGCGCGGATGTTTGGGCAAGGCGATTTGGGCACGATGCGCAGTCGAGAGCAGTTCCGCAAGGTCAGCATGCAGTGGCACCAATTTTTCGGATTAGGGGCCGAGGACCGGACGGAGTGGATCACCGGAGCGAAGCGGGGCCGGGGCATGTTCGACGCCGACCGGGAGGATGTGCGGCGGAAGCGGTTCGGACGGTTGCACCGCGCGGACATGCAGGGGCAGTTGCAGCAGATGATGGGGTCCGCCGTTACGTTCCGGGGGTTGCAGGAACCCGTCATACGCGCCGTGGCACGGGGCGAGTGGCCGATCGTTCAGATCACGCCGACCGGAGGGGGCAAGAGTTTGACGTTCATGCTGCCGGCGTATTGCACGCCCGACGGGGTGACGATTGTGGTGACGCCGTTGGTGGCGTTGGAGAACGACATGAAACGCGCGGTGTGCGAAGATGGGCATCGATTCGTACGTGTGGAGCAGCCGGGGCGTGCAGCGGGCCGCGTCGTTGGTGTTTGTGACGCCCGAGTCGGTGGTAACAAAGGGGTTCCGGGCATTTGTCGAGCGCATGCACGGGCAAGCAGAAGTTGGACAGGATCGTGGTGGACGAGTGCCACACGGTGTTTGCAATGTTCCAAGACGTTTCGACCACGGGTGGGCCCGGTTGGGGCAGGCGATGCAGGAGTTTGGGGTGCCGGTGATATGTTTGACGGCAACGTTGAAAAAGACGCAGGAAAAGGCATTGTTCGCCGCGTTGCAGTTCATCCCGGAGCGCGTACGGATGTTCCGAGAGCCGACGACGCGACCCGAACATCCGGTACAGGGTGATCATTTTGGAAGACGGGGAGGAGGCAGGTCAGGGGGGAGGGAAGAAGAGGAAGAAGAAGGCGAAGGCGAAGGCGAAGGTGAAGGTGAACGGGAGGGGGAGGAAGAGGGCGAAGAAGATGATGCGATTGCGGAGCGGGTGTGCGAGATTGTGCGGGCGTGGACGGCAACGCATAGTCGGGGCAAGGTGATCATATACGGGGGGACGATCAAGAGGGTAGAACAGATCACGGCGATGTTGGGTTGCGTGGGATATTGGCGAGGGGTGGGCAACGCAAAGGAAAAGGCCCGGCGGATGGAGGAATGGAGGATCAGCACGGGGGGCAGGGCGGGATGGATAGCGGCGACGAATGCGTTGGGGATGGGCATCGACGATCCGGGCGTATGTTTGGTGGTGCACGCGGGGATCCCACGACAGTTGGTGAATGTCGTACAAGAAAGCGGACGAGGGGGGTTAGGGGGGACAGAGGAGCGAGTCGGTAGTAGTGGTTCGACGGTCATGGTTGGCGCAGCAGAAGCAGCGGAAGGAGCAGGAAAAGGAAAAGCAGTTGCGTGGAAAGAGTGGGCAGCAGGATGAGTGGGCATGGGACGACGACGTGATCGAGTATGCCGAGGGAAAACGGTGCCGACGAGAGGTGTTGGACCGAGAGATGGACGGCAACAAGGACCGAATAGGGTGCGTGGAGGGGGAAGAGGCATGCGATGTGTGTCAGGGGCATCGAATGGCGAGGGCGATGCATGAGTTGACCGAGTGCGAGCCGTGGTGGGAGGATGAGGAAGGCGAGTGGGTAGACGGAGTAGAGGAGGACGAGGAGGAGAGACGGGAAGCGGAGATCGAGGCCGATTATCAACGCAGTCAGCGGCCGATTCGAGAAAACGAGAGGAATCGGGAGGTACAGGTGATGCGAGAGACGGCCGAGTTGCATCAGTTTGAGGACATGTTGGCCGCGTGGGCGGGACGTTGCGCGGTATGCATGATGCAGGCGCCGTGGACGTCGAGCACCGGATGGAAGCATGTCCCGAGAGGGATACGTGGAAGTGGGAGAGTATGCAAAAGGGCATGGAGGACGTGACGGAGGAGATGATGACGAAGCAGAGGTTTGCGCGGTTTTCAGCATGTTTCGATTGCGCATTGCCGCAGGCGATATGTTGTCAGTGGGTTGAGGCAAGTAATGATGGACGGTTATTTAAACGGGACAGGACGAAGAAGTGCCAGTATCCCGGGGTGTTATTTGAGATATTGGTAGCGCAGAGGGTGCGAGGGGTAGAGTGGTGGTGGTGGTGGGTTAAGAAGACGATGGGAGTAGAGGATTTAGACGCCACCGACAAGGAGGATATGGCGAAAGTATATTTATGGTTAGGGGAGATGGTGGAATGGGGAGGTAGAGTAGGGGGTGGGATTCAAGCGAGTCGAAGTGTCAGGTAGTGACACGATTGGAGAAAGAGTGGGTTGAAGAGTAGATATAGAAGGGGGCGATAGCGAGAGGTGGTGAGAAAAATGTTCAGGTAATAAAACATAGATATTGATGGTTGAAATGCAAAGGAATTAATAAAAGAACAGAAAAATGAGATACGCAGCAGCAGTACGGATTAAGTGATTTAAGCAAGGGTTTTTTAGAAGAGAATACAATAAGGAGCAATATCAGTCATGATATATAATGGGGAGGCAATTGGAAGTCATATAGTTTTTTATTAAGGGGGAGTAGAGGAGGGTGAGTATAGGGTAGGGATAAGTGGGCAATTCGATAAAAAGAGAACCCGTTTTATTTAACAGCCGCACATTATAAAACAAGCACCGAACAGCAGGATAAATATAATTACAGCCGAAGGAAGGTATCAGCCCGGTATGGTCAGAAGCCGGTATAGGGTAGCGGTACAATGCGGGGGGGGCGAGGGTGGCCGGCGCACGAGGAGCGAGCATCACACGGGGCAGTAGACGGCGTGGGGCACGGATGTAAGTGGACAGAGTGGGATATAGGGGCGGATGGACGAGGCAAGATAGGTGGGAGTCCGTACAGAGAGAACAAGAAGGGAGTGTTAAGTGGACAGATGATATAGGACAGGCGAGCAAGCGGAAGGGATGAGATGAGACGAGGGGGTATATGGATAGGTCAATACAAGAGGTTCGATAGATATAATAAGACCGGAGAGGTGCAGAGGTGACGAGATGGGATGAGAGGGAGGGGGGGGCGGGGCAGAATGAGATGGAGAGGAGGGCAGAGGGGACAATATAAAGGGGGCAGGGAGGGAAGTGGTATTCAGTTGGGAGCGAATTGAGGTGGGGAGATGCGTGAGGGGGTGTTAGTTTATTTAAGGGTTAGGGGAGTGGTTTATTTAAGGGTTAGGGGGAGTGGTTTATTTAAGGGTTAGGGGGGGGGGAGGTTGATTAGGAGTTAGAGTTGGTTGTTAAGGTTCTAATTATAGGAAGTACCGCCAGTCCTCGTTGTGGTTACGAAGACGAGTGCAAGTAGGGGTTCGTCAGGTTAAGCGGCCGTTTTGTGTCCGCCGTCGCCCGCCGTCCCGTCGGAGCCCGCCGCGTTCGGGGTTTTTTCCCGCGGGCGTGTTCGGTTAGTCCGGTGGCCCGCGTCGCGCCGGGTGCGGCCGCCGCCGGCGCGCCGCGCCGCCCACCGGTCCCGTGCTGCCGCCGGTGGCGCCGGTTGGGTTGTCCGGCAGTGGTTCCCGAAGGCCGTCCCGGGTCCGCGTGCGCGTTCGCGCGACCGGTCCCGGGGGCGCGGGCGGTCAGAGCAGACAGAAGTTTGTACGTTTCCAAAGGGTAGATCGGAAGTCGGAACGGCAAGGTCAGTTGAGA
>JAGMUV010000063.1:0-27526 GCA_020744425.1 Dactylonectria macrodidyma | reverse complement strand
GAGCGCAAGCCAATACTGTTACATCTCGCATCGTTGGAGTACCACTACGCGCCGGGTCGTGGCGGCAAACTGCCATAGTCGAGTATGGTTCGGTCAGCTTGGAGCGGAGGCCATCAATCACATCGGCAGCGCCAACAAATTCATAAAGAAGATATTCCGTGGCTTCTGGGTGCCTCAGATGGTATCGTTCATGGCTCATCAGCTTCGAATTCAGCTCAACCAAGGAGCTCGTAGCGGCAGGGATCCAATAGAACACCTTCACCGATCCCAGCGTTTCAGTGCGATTTTGGAAGCCTGGGAGCTGAGCGAGGAACCCTTTAGTAGCGAGTGAGTTAAAAATTGATCCGATTCCATTCGGTGCTATTGTAAGCTAACACCTAATGACAGCTCGAGAGGCTGTTTCCCGACGGATCGACTGGCGATGCTCCAGTACCATTGCCCGCCCCTTCTACATCGAACAAGGCACGATGCGACTTCGCGGAGGAAATATACAACGCGTGTGTTGAGGGCGATGAAACTACCTGGCAAGCTGTAGCATCTAAGAATGCCACATGGCCATCCATGCTTCGTGAGGCCATCCGCAGCACAAGTAAGGTGGATGTGACGGCGCAGGAGTGGGTCGATGGAATCGCCAAGCAGATGGCGGAAGCCGGCATAGACTGGGTCCCGGGTTGTCACTGTAAGCGGCTCACATCGCGACGTGTTGTCCTACTAGACAGGATTCACCGGTACAAAAGATCGCAGATGATGCTTCCGACCGGCCCGCCGGGGAGTCTCAAGCGTGCGGCGAAGGAAGCGGAGCTGCGGCTGACGGCAGAGGAACATGCACCCAAACGGAACAGAAAAAGGAGGATTGATCTAGGTTCCGAAATCCCTTTCAAAAAGGTCCCTAAGGTCGTCCAGGAGGGATTCGCTAAGCTGGAAGGGTACTACACCAAGACGGATCTGAGTGCTGTCCGACACTTGACTCTGGCTTATAGCTGCTTGGTGGACTGCCTGGGCGATCCACTCTGCGATCTGATGCTTATGCTGGCGCTGACATTTGCGGCCTGTACAGTGACACCGCAGATTGGAGAGGGGGAAGCTGAGTTTCGCCCGACTAAGAAAAAGAAGGACTCAGAAATGCTGGCAGCGGCAATGGTTACGCGGATGCTCTGGTTCATACGGAGTGAAGCATTTCCGTGGGAAGAAAACGACAAGGACGTGTTACCAGTTGCTAAGATGACGCAAAAACTTGGTGAGACCAATCCACGGATGCACTTGAATGTTATGAGGCTGATCGTTTCTACGCCACCTCCTCCCTCTCCCCCTTCTCTCTCTTTCCCCTTTTGTTATCTCTCTTCCTGGGATATACATAGCTGACGTCTTTGTGGGAGTGCAGAGAATAGAGGGTTTAATAACCGCGGATTGCTGAAGCTTGGATGGATAATGGTGTCGGGTAACCGTCGAACGCCACGGACGACGGAGTCGAAGCTCAGATCGATAGAGGAGCTCTACGAGGACCGTAAGAGTTTGATTTCTGCGATGAAGAATGCGGAAAAGTTCATCTCCTTGATATTTGGAAGCGACGATGAGGCTTGGGTAGCTCGGTGTTCTTCGATTATTCGGGATAGGCGATAGTGACCGTAACCGCAATGGATACAGTTTGGGGGGGATGAATGAAAAGGGGGAGATGAGCCTCTCTCCGTCTCTCGTTTTGGCGGTGACCCTTCTGACTTCTGGAAATGCGCACATGGTGGACGGTGAATATGGCTAGCTGTTGGGATGTGGGGCTTCCGTAGCCTGGGCATGAAAAGCCACTAAGCGGGGGGGACCGGTTTTATTCTTAAAATATGCTGACACCCTCACCGGCGGTGGGGGAGGGTGTAATTAATACAGTCCGAAGGATGTATCTCGATGACATGATATTTCATACTAAAAACTCTGGCTGTGCGCTGGTGCTCCGTGAACGATGCTCCTCTCCTGCGTGTGTGCGTGACTGTGGCCTTTTTTCGCCCTCTCTGTGTACTTAGGTATAGCGGAAGGCGCAGCAACATCTAATTCAGGGGGTAAAAGGGAAGTTGGCGATACACTTTGCCAACATCGCGGAGAAAGTGCACAATATGGCCACGATACTTGTATTGCTGCCCTCGAACCTGCATCACGTTCACGAACACATGAACTGGAGCAATTAGCATCTCTTCTACTATCGTCAACTGGGGGAGGAACGCAGGGATTAAGCCAAAATCCAAGTGATTTTCGGCTGAAAAAACAAAGGCTCATCCTCCTTTTTGTTCTCGTCCTTGGCAATGCAACGCTTGCAAAAACCATCTTTCAAGCCCATATCAAACCATGTCTCCCGACAGCGGGCGCAGTGTTCCATTCGGTCGTTTTCCAGCTCCGTCCAAAACTTCTGCAGGAGCTCCTTATCACTGTCAGACAATGGGCAATGGGACAGATCACGCATCCAGTCAGGAATCGGAAGCTCGAAATCTCGACGTTGCATGAAAGGTGAGCGGGGATGTCTGCCCCGGGCTGGTCTCGGCCAAATAGGAAAACTCGGTACCGGAGATTCGATCGGCGTTCCAAGTCGTACGCCTTCTTGAGAAGCAATTGAGGGACCTGGTGGGGAAGTAATCGACGCGCCTGCTCGTGGTGACGTGGCAATTGGTGTTCCCAGCAGAATAGATTCTTGTGGGTTAATTATTGTACGTAATTGCAAGCCTATCAATGGCAATCCTTCTCGACATATTGGGGATAACTCAGCTTGTTCTGCAGAACGCTTAGAGGCGCTTGAGGCTTGCCGATTCCTACAGTCGAGACAGTTAACTGTAAGCATTCCACATGATATGGAAGGACGTTGCGTTGGCCACATTGTGTCGTCGTTGGCAGGCCGACAATGAGAGAAGGGCCTTTACTTCGAGTTATCGTCGTAATAGGAAGTCCTTCGGACTGAATTAAGAACCACGATGCCAGGTTTGCTCCTCCTAGCGTAGGGTAGGTTATTTGGTGTTCACATAATCTGGGGTGCCCCTGGAAATTTAAGGTTCCGGCGGGGGTTAGTGATGGCAGGGGTAGTGAACAGGGGCTTGGAGTGCCATAAAACCAGAACAGCCCCCCATAATTCGGAGCCGGCGATTTCTCCACTTTCAACCACATCGAGAAGCGCTCGATGACTACCGACCCCAGGCGACGTGCGACAAGCAAGCGATATGAGTGCGATCAATGCAGCGATAGCGATCGATTACGGTAACGACGGCGATTATGATGAAGACGACGAGCAGGATTTGGGACCGATTCGATGATTGGTGATGCATCAGACGAGTGAGTGGAATGAGCGGATCGGGGACACCCCAATCTGGCTGGAAGCTCGTCCCGCGCTTTGGAGATGATTGTCGATGTTGGCGACTCGCCAGGTTGTTCACCTGGGAGGCGAGTGCTCTTCTCTGTTTTTTATCATCTGAGGGGTCAAAGTGGCTGCTCAAGTGGGAGCTAGATGTTGGGTGGCGAGGCATCTGGCTGGATGGTGGTGGTGCTCGTCTCCGGTGTTCATCTAGGGTGTTCGTCTGAGTGGCCATCTAGGGTGTTCGTCTGAGTGGCCATCATCTAGGGTGTTCGTCTGAGTGGCCATCATCTAGGGTGTTCGTCTGAGTGGCCATCATCTAGGGTGTTCGTCTGAGTGGCCATCATCATCTAGGGTGTTCGTCTGAGTGGCCATCATCATCTAGGGTGTTCGTCTGAGTGGCCATCATCATCTAGGGTGTTCGTCTGAGTGGCCATCATCATCTAGGGTGTTCGTCTGAGTGGCCATCATCATCTAGGGTGTTCGTCTGAGTGGCCATCATCATCTAGGGTGTTCGTCTGAGTGGCCATCTAGGGTGTTCGCCTGAGGGGCCATCTAGGGTGTCCATCTACGGTGCTCATCTAGAGTGCTCGCCAGGTTGCTCGTCTGAGTGCTGATCTGGGACGCCTGTCCGCATCCACACTTTCTTTCCTTATCCTTTCACATTCCTTTCACATTTCCCTGTGCTTGCCTATCTCCTCGTCTTCTGTGCCTCTTTCCAAGTGGTCTGAAGGCCAGGGTTCGGTGTTGCTCTTGAGCGTTGTCGGGAGAGTGTGAGTGTGGAGGCAGGTGAAGAGGAAGGGGGGGAGTTGGGAGGGTTGGGCTGTTGCCGGGGGGGTGACCAAGCAGAGGCTTTTTGCTTTACTGGTGCTGTCGCTGCTTCCACGACCACTGCTACTCTCGGGTTCGGGGAGGGAAACCCAGGGGGTTCTGCGTTACCCGTAACACTAAGGCAACCCGTAGATTTTCGTTTTTCGTTTGACCGGGAAAGTCGAGAGGTAAGCGGGTAGCGGTAAGGGTTGTTGAAAAGGTGGAGGGCTAGGAGAAGGGGTAGGGGGTGTACGGGTAAGGCTGAGAATGAGTCAAGCCAGAAGCACCTCTTTTTGCCTTGGGGCAAAGGCAGGTGTGAGGCTGGGGGTGACACTGCGCCTGACCCTAACTCTGACTCTGACCCTAACCCTAACCCCATGTCGGGTTAGGGTTACGTTGCAGTGAAGGGTCAGGCGCAGAAAGGGAGGGAGGGAGAGAGAAGCGGGTGTCTGGGAGGGTTCGTGGAAGGAAGTAGAGTTTGTGTTGTTTACCCGTAACCCTAACCCAACCCTTAACCGTACGGCTGAGGGTTACCCGTAGCCCTAACCCGAACCCAAACCTAAGGTTTTCGCTTGACCCGGAAGGTTGAGAGGGTTGCGGGTGGTTGTGAGGGTTGGTTTGAGCGGACAAAGGTGTTGTTTAGCCGTAACCCTGAGTCTAACCCAAACCCGGGGGTTTTGGTTTGACCCGGGAAGTTGCCGGCGGAGCTGTAGTGGGGAGGGTCGCTGAGGAGGTGAGTTGGAGTTGAAGGCAGAACGGGTGGGTTGTGAAGGGTTGTGAAGGGTTGTGAAGGGTTGTGAAGGGTTGTGAAGGGTTGTGAAGGGTTGTGAAGGGTTGTGAAGGGTTGTGAAGGGTTGTGAAGGGTTGTGAAGGGTTGTGGGGTTGTGAAGGGTTTGAAGGGTTGTGAAGGGTTGTGAAGGGTTGTGAAGGGTTGTGAAGGGTTGTGAAGGGTTGTGAAGGGTTGTGAAGGGTTGTGAAGAAGGTAGAGAGAAAGGTAACTCGTGGGCCTAACGCTAACCGTTACCCTGAGGGTCTTTGGGGTTAGGGTTAAAGCCAGGGTGAGAAGGGTTAGGTAGGGCAGAGTGAGAAGAAAAGAAAGTGACGTTTAACGGGCAAAAAACTGGACGGTGGGTCCAGAGAGTACGAGTAACCTAGGGCTTCTAGCACACTGGCAGGGAGAGCGAAGCGACGGAGGGTGGGTTTCTACGTTTTACGAAGTAAAACGACCCGTTGGAGCGCGACAGCGCGACCTTACTCAAGCATTCTAGGTCGTAATGAACTCCATTCCAGCTTTTAGACCAATCACAGCCTTTAGAATTCTACCCCCTTTTTTTAGCTGGGAACGAACTCCATTTCCAAGTACCGGTAGGTCATGTTTAGCCAAAACGCGAAACGCGGTCCATTTCCAGACGCGTTGGTCTGTGCAAACCCTGTAGAAGCGAATGAACAGCAAGTGATGCAGGCGAGGCAACAGGTTCTACTTACTACATGTCTCCTTCTCTTACCGTTACACGTAACCTTGTGCTTGAATTTTAATCGACACAAATGGGCACTGAAACAACTTCTCTAGATCTTTCAGCCAGTTCTGAGGCTCCGCGATGCCTTTCCCTTGGACAACTACGAATACTTGAAGATGTCGGTCTGCACTATAATCTACCGGAGCCTGCTATTATCTGCACTCATTGTAGATACGCGTTACAAGTGGATGATATTTCGCGCCACCTCCGCAAGAATCACGATGTTCTCAAGTCGACTCGTCGACATCTCAATTCCCTCATACGCTCACTGCATCTCCCTAATCCAGATCTTCTGCCAGCACGGGCCGATGGTTCCACGCCTCATCCACATTTAGCGTTGCAGGTCGGGGCTGCTTGCAAGTACTGCGACCTACGGTCCACAAGTCTTGAGGTCCTCTCGCGTCATTTGAAGAAGGCTCACGAATGCGAGATCAGGAGGGCTGGTTCGAAGAGAAAATATTGGTTGCGGGACCACATCGAAGAGCGGCTCACTTTTCAGAGCTGGACGGCAAAAGATATTCTTCGTTCATGGATCGTGTCAACAAGTGATCGACAGCCAGAGCGAGGGTCTGTCAATAGCGGCTTGCTCCCGCAAGAGACGTCCGATCCTGTCAAGAATTTTGCGCAGCAGCTCTTTACTGAGGAGCGCGAACGTCTAGAAAAGCAGTCGGGCGTACGGAGACCATTTGACGGTAGTGCGCCCACACCAAGTCTTATGACAAACTGGATGCGTCGTGCCGGTTGGCACGACTTATTCAGTGGAGCATGTCGTAAGATACTTGTTACGCTCTCAGAAATGCCTTGGACGACGGGCCGGCCCGTTTGGCTAGGTGTTTATGACGGAGAGGTACTGCATAGCCCAGTGGGGGATGAACGCAGGCTTGCCTTGATCATGGCAGCACTCGACCGTCTCTTTGATCGCTGTGGAGAGACGGTAAGGTGTACCGATGTTTGCGTGCGGAGGTGGCTTCGTGGGAAGTTTCCAGATCGCCCTTATAAGGCGCCTTTCGAGCTCGTTATCCGACCAGCCTCTGAGCGTGCGTATAGGAAAGAACTGAAACGCTGTCTCTGTCTTTGGCTTCGGCTGCTGCAATTACCGCCATCTACAGCAAGGTCAATCATGGGGCGACGGTTGTCTAGATCTCAACGCAACGCGTTGAAGCAACTTTGGTCAGACCCTATCTGGCAGGAAGAGCGATCAATCGACCCAGACGATACGGATCAGTCATACGAAAAGGATAGCGCCGAAGAATACGAAAACGAAGACGAAGATAGCGATGAAGAGAGAAGAAGACAACGAGGAGTATAGTGAGGATGATGATGGGTCTGACGCTGAATCGTTTACGGTCTGGTCTTCAAATAGTCAGGAGATTGGGCCAGATGATCCCGCTGCCGATGTTGTACTTCAGTTCTGTTATCATATGGTCACTGAAGACTTTGAAGATGGGAGATCAAGTTCAACCATGCTGGTATATTTCAGTGCTGTGCGTGGCCTGTCCACACCCAGCGGAGATGAATACCTTCGACCCCACCGGTTCACTCCTATACTATCAAGATTGATCTACTGTGCACGGTTGATCTTTCTTGAAGCTCTGCTGCCTCGCTTCCCGCACAAGTACGTTGGCATTGCGTCTAGACCGCGCTATGGGCAGCTGAAGACGCTCAACGCCGTCCGTCGAGAGAGAATGTGTGACGGCACATTGTCGCCAATGGGCGAATTCCTGAGCCTCCTAGCTTATGGTAATGCTCTCCAGCGGTGCGAGGGGCCAGTATATCATTTTCATTGGAGTGAAGATGGCGATGTGCTTTCGTGGGATGGACACTCTCGATTGTCCATGGACAGCTTCCGCGGCCTTGCACGCGAGGTACTCAGATCAGCTACTCTCCGCTGTAAACGCTTGATGTACGACTGGGAGCCTGCCGATATTAACCTCAATAACATTAGAGACAAAATCTCGACGACAACGCCTGGCTACTCGTTTGTCTCAGATCCTGCGAACGGGTTGGCAGATGCATACTTGGATCTCTTTTTGAGGGCGTGCGCCTCCCCTACTGATGGCCTGCTCAAAAAGCATGGCCAAGACCAAAGCACATGGGATGCTAAAGCCGCCCAAGCATACCTCGATGGACACGATGAGTTCCTGAAAATGCTCATGGTTCTCTTCAATCTCGATGGCGGCCAAGCGGCACGGATCTCGGAGCTATTGACCATAGAACATTGTAATACCTCTTCACGGCTGCGAGGGATCTGCATATATGGTGCAAAAATGTTTTCGATCACTCGACATCACAAAACTCGTTTAAGTACAAACAATGAGTTCCAAGTAGCGCGCTTCTTCTCTAAACCTGTTACAATGCTCGCCTACCGATACCTCGTCTATATCCGGCCAGTCGCCTATACTATCCTGCGAAAATGTTTTCTTCACGCATCAGAAGACACACTGCTCTTCGCACCCGCATCACGCTCAGGCTCTTGGACTACAAAAACATTTACCGAAGAGCTTCGACAGTTCAGTAAAGCAGTGCCGGGAATCTCGTTCGGGATAGGAGTCCAGTTGTACCGACAACTCTCTATAGCTATCACGGAAAAGCATGTCCACCGAGTCGCTATCAACTTCAACCGATTTGATGATGTAACAAACGCTGCAGAAGAAGATGTGGCATTTGCATGGCAGAGCGGTCATAGGCCAATGCAAAGGTATTCCACCTATGGTCTTGATGGCGCATTCCCAGACCAGTTGCAGCCAGCGCTGCTGCGGATATGCCAAGGTCTCGGCAGAGTGGCATGCGTTCCTAAGGATTGAAGATCAAGAATCCAGTCAAGTATCTGACGGCGCTAAGACCGTTCATGCTACTAATAGAAATACTAAAGAAGGCTCGCCTTTACGGAAGCGGCCTCGCGAATGTATAGCAGAAACTTCTGCGGCGTCATCAGAGTCGCATGAGAACCGGAAACGTCAAAGGATTGCCTCGCCTGACGTTAGCAGCCCTGAGTTAGGAAGTGCTGACTTCGGCGCCGGCGGAGATGACACCATTACCGGCAGAGTCGATGAGTACCAGATTACCATAGGGAGCCCGAGCTTTCCGAGCATACAAGAAGAAGCATCCGATTCTATAAAGGACTGTCCATTTCTCACAATTGGTCCATTCGTCCATATGCCACAGTTTAACTTGGTTGTGTGTAGGCATTGCAAGCATGCTGTCTTGGCCAAAGAGGTACAAAGCCATCTACATCACAATCCCAGTCACCGTCGGAATTTCACACGAAAGCAAAGACATGATATGGGTTCTCAAATTCTGAATCTCCCGGGTATTCTGAAGGACCAGGATGACCTAAGAAATTTTCAACCTCCTAGTGCAGATACTACAGTGGTTCCATTCATCGAGCCGCCAAGGGAGGATGGATTTGCATGCCAGCAATGCCCGTATGTGGCCCGGCAATTGCACAACATACAGAGGCATTGCCGGGAAGAGCATGGGTGGGTGAATAGTCGGAAGCGTGGCCGGTGCACAAAAGTATCGGCAGGACAAGAGTACCGGTATTACACACCATGGAGAACAGGTGTCCGATGTCAGAGGTTTTTTTACTCGCGCATGGCTAGCGGCTGGTTTCAGGTCTGCCGCACTATAAAGACAGGCACTGAACCAGGAGAGAATGCCGGCCAAGTGCATGAGGCAGATAAGTAACTTGGATTGCAGAAGAGTGTAGAGGTTTCTTTGATGCGAAAAGCTTATATAAAGTTCTTAACCCCGTTTTATATTATTGTGATTAAGTGGGAGCTTGCTGTAAGGTTTATATCGCGGTAAGCTAGTACGATTAATATAGCCTGAAAAGATAAGATTTAATAGTTATAAGTTCAGAGCAGTAAGGTTAGGTGTTAACTACCTATTCGGCATAGTTGTGACGCATGCGGCATTGGGGTGCTTACGGCTTTTAGATCTATACCCATACTGCACAGCAATTTTAGCCTCGGCAGACGATTAATGATTCGTAAAAGAGTTCAGAGTAGACCTACGGCTGCTGTGGCAACCTAATAAAAGCAACAAAAGGCAATATAAATAATAAAGCAGCCTAATATCAGTCAGTCAGTAAAAAGGGGGTTTTAAAGAGCATATAAATGACCACATATATACATATAACTAAACAGATAAAATAGCATATTATATATCTTACCTATTTATTCATTTAACTTACCTAAGTATCCATTTGCTATTTACCGCAGATGCAAGATCAGATTAATAGCAAATGAAGTTACAACCTACATAAAGAAGCAGCACGGGGATATCAGCCGCCAATAGGCCAAAGTAATTGCCCAGGCAGCGAAGGCCATATCCAATATTATTAAAGACCAGGCCAGCCCGCCCTATGTACTACTATCTTATCTACATTCGCCGGTTTGCAAAATTACTTCAGCGAGAGCGTTATAGAGCTTCGGAAGCTTGCCAGCCGAGCCCGTATGAGAGGCTCCTCTTCTGCTCGGGTGGAAGACCATGGAAAACATCTCGTCTTAGTGAAATACTCGGAAAAGCCACTCGGGAAGTCGGGCAACATAAAGTTAACGCTCGGCAATATCGACAAATTGCTATAGGGATAACTGAAAAGCACGTCCGAGAGATACATTCTCCAATCAGCAGGTACGACGATCGCAGTGCGCATGCCGATTTGAATGTTGTCTTTGCTTGGCAGAGTGGGCATAGACCATTGCAACGAGGAATCACATATGGTCTTGATGGAGCTTTTCCGACCCGGCTCCAACCGGCACTATTGCGTGCTGCTACGAATGGGCTTCAACCCGGTGGCATGAATTCCTACACCAACCCAGCAAAAGCTTGCCTGCACCGTGCGAGAAGTCATCTCCAACATATGGTCTACCATGCACAACCACCCTTTCGCCAACCCCACCCTTTCGCCACGCAAAAAAAAAAAAGCACCACCAAAAATCAGCAACTTTACTTACACAGAGCTTGACCAAAATGATAGATATACGCAAAATTGTCCGTCTTATAAATAATAATTGCACATATCTATTGAATCCTGGGTCTTTTGATAAGCCGCCCTGATCGCGTGGTTGGTTGATGGGGTATGGTTTCCTCTCTGACCTCAATGACCGAGCCAGCCTCCGATTCTGACTCCTGCTCGCCTGAACAGCCACATTCCACCACAACAGGCATATATTCAGTCTCCTCTTCTGGTATGGCTTCTCCACTAGCTAGAGTCTCACCAAGAGTCATAAAACGTTTGTTAGGATTCGGCACCGCCTTCCTCTTCTTCCCTCTCTTCAGGCGAGCCAATTCCTCCTCTAGGCTAGCAATCCTCACAGTATGCGCCGCTACTGTCTGCTGTTGAGCCTCAAAGCCCTTGGCTATTACGTTGTACCGTCTTCGCGTCTTTGGTGTTTTGTTCAGCCCAAGATCACGAATTTGACGGCTTGTCTGTGGTGTATCGTCCGAGTCAAAATACGGCCTGGGTTCGGGAGTCGCTCTTGGGCTGCCTTTTGGCCTATCTTCTTGGATTTCAGGGTGCCGCAACGCTTTGGCACGTGAGATCGGCCAATTCCCAGTAACCCTCCAGCCAGAGAGTATGTTCTTCTCAGTCATTCCAACTCGACGAGCCTTGGCGTAGGCCCTGATGAAATTAACCTTATCCATTGGAATGGAATCAGTCAACGAAGCGAACTTTTCTAACTCTTGTCGATATGCGGCTTTGGAGGCATTGAATACTCCATTGTCCAATGGCTGGAGCCCATGAGAGCAGTGTGCTGGCAGATAGCAACAATAAACGTTGTTCAAAAAGCACGTGGCCATCCATTCATCCTTCCGTCGCTCAGTAGTGATCTTGAGCCGAAGGAAACGAAGAATATACCGTTGCATGACTCCCATGACCATCTAAAATGATCAGTCTCGCGTCAGAGTCGTCGGCAGGCATGGTCTGGGGCAGATAGACTCTTTCAAGCCATTCAACGCCAATGTGGTCGTCAGTCCACCCGTTAGGTGAAGTTATGTAATACCAGTCTGCTATCTTCTTGAATTCCTCAAGAAACCACTGTTTCTGGAGTTCTTTCCCCTTGAAGATTATGCCAGGGATTAAGGCGCGGCCGTCAGCAGTGACAGCTTCGATAAATGAAGTCCAATTTCGAGTTTGTAGTCCCTTGAGAAATGCCTTCCGTTTTGGGTCCGCGCTTCCAACAACCAGGCTATCTAAGCCTAAATAAAAAGGATTAGTCGGTCAAATTTCAATCACTGACAAGCTATACAGATAGATGCTTGCTGAAACCAGTCATAATACCCCCTTCGTCAACGTTGACGGTGTTTTCAGGCTTGATCCAGCCATACTGGCCCTCCCTGATATCAAAGTACCAATGAACTGCCTTAGGTGTGAAAGAGTCAAAACTTTTGGCTTCTTGACATCTGCCCATCTTGGTCTTCAGGTCTGTGCGGCGGTTGACAAATCTGGTCACCCAATTGCGTCCTAACTCGGAATGTTCGCCCTGCTGTCTCAACAAGCCCATGACGCAAGCGCGGATCTGATTGTGGGACGGAGCATAGCCCAAGGATTCCTGGCGGAGTATCCAGAAAGCCAATCTGTCCTCTTGATTCTTGGACAAACGTCGGCGAGGCTGAATCTGCTCTTTCACGGCTGTCTGGCCGTTAAGTCTGTCGATTAGAGTCCTTCGGGGCACTACCCGTCTCTGAGCCGCTTGAGAGGGTGAAAAGCCATTATCAGTAATATCCAATATAGCCTCAGCCATGTCGTCCTCTGTATATTCCCATCGAAGCCGCGAGATAGGCATTTTTTTGTCGTTGTCAAAGACAAAGACCAAAAAACATGAGAAAGAGCGGTGAGGATCTTGGTGACTGAACTGACAATATTTCAATAGCACGGCCTGCATATATTGCATACCCCGCACAGCCTAACAGGAATTGAAAAATAAAAGGTAATTATCTTAGATTTGATTTCCCATAGTGAAGAAAACGGCGCTATTGATGACATGGGGTAGAGTTGATTTAAAACACTCAGGCTTAGAGTTGATTTAGGTTCCCGGTCATAAAAAATCGTAAAACCGGTATGCATCGAAAGGTAAGTCCGAGGAGAGTATGCCCATTGAATATCAGAAGCAGAAAACCCGATTTGAACGAATGCGATCAAGTTGAATGTGGGAGTGACGTTGGGAGTGAAGTTGGCGGAAGCCGATTTAGGGTTAGGAATTCGTGCTATTCATTGGGCGTTGCAAGACGCAAGGTGGGTCCGATTTGATCAAGTTCGCATGCCAGCAGTCACCCAATGCCGCCAACCCAGGGAAAGTCAAACAGCAGCCCAGCAACCCAGCAAAAGCAATATAAAGTAAACAGTAGAGCATATAAAGTAGGGAGACCACATCATAACAAGTAAACATCAACAGATCACAGATATCAGCATCGCCGTCATCATGGAGCCGTTTGTACATTTGCCCGAGTATCCATTCGTTATTTGCAAGCCGTGTGCCGCCGCATTCGTAGCCGACGAGGTTATCAGTCATTTACAGGCCCAACACACCGTAGGGTCCGCGGCACAGCAGATCCACAAGATCGTGCAGGCCATCCCCGGCATTATCCACAACCAAAAGGAGCTGCAGCAATGGTCAGTACCGCCCCCCACAACAGCACCAATCCCCATCATCCCACCCCCGATGCATGACGGGTTTGGATGTAACCGGTGCCCGTACGTCGCCCGTCAAATCCAACGTATCCAGCAGCATTGCCGAGACGAGCACGGTTGGGTCAATGACCGCAAGCGAGGCCGTCGTACCAAGGCCAAGGAAGCAGCCATGGCACCCGTGCCGTGGAAGACAGGCGTGCAGTGCCAGCGTTTTTTCCGCGCCCGCGTGGCCAGCAGTTGGTTCGAGGTTGGCCGGACCGTCCCACCCAGCAACGAAGGGATTGACGAAGACGAAGCCACCCGCCAGGCCGAGTTCATCATGGCTACACAGCGAAAGGCCCGACAGGCAATGGAGAGTGAGGCCGACCCCCGGATCCAAGAGAGCAGCGACAAGTGGGAGGCCGAGAGGTGGTTGAAACGAACGGGATGGCCGGGACATTTGGCCCACGTCGACAAGACCCGGTTGCGAGAGCAGGTGTTGCAGCCGATCGGAGAGAACGAGCCGGTGTTGCAGAAGATGTGGGAAATTTTCGAGTGCGTATTGAACAACGCGTACGTGGCCACCAGCCGTTGCAGCTCAGGCACGGCCGAGTTGTTCGAGATTGAACGGAAGGAGGTCACCGTTACGCGCCCAACAAGCCATTTGAAGGGATCATGGAGCCGGATTCGTGGGAGCGATATAAGGAGCAGTGGCGGATCATGATGTGCATTTGGGTGCGATTGGAGGCATGGGGGAAGCGAGGGAGGGGGGGAGGGGGGGAGAGGTCGAAGGGAGATACGGACGACACAGACACGGACGACACAGACACGGACGACGCGGACGGCACCGACGATACGGATACGGATTACACGGAGGATTCGGAGGAATCAGACGACCCCAACGACGACGAAGGCGGAGGCCAACGCAAGCATCGAAACAAAAAGCCGCCGTACCGCATGACCATCCAACAAGAAAAGGCATGGGCCATATTCAGACGAGGCGTTACGCAGGTTGTGGCCGGAACCGATACGATTGGCCGATTTACAGACGAACGGTTGGAGCGGTATTGTTTAGACGCCGTCATCGAGTTTTTCGACCACCCGTTGAAGACCGGCCAGCATTACGACAGCATTGTAATTAGTGCGTTGGCCGTCATGGGGTTGGACGCCAATGGAGGGTGGGTTACGGCCGCCAATTACACGCCGGTGTTGTCCGCCATCATCAAGGGAACCCGGTATTTGGTTTTATATCAGTCCATGTTGGAACGGCACGACCAGATCACGCGGTTGCAGCAGACCATGGGCCGGCGGAGGGCCAAGGAAAAGGCCGACGGGTTATTCCGCATCATACGGGGAAGGTGTGGCGGTTCATGACCCGGATGCCCGATCAAAAGGAGGCCGACCCAACGCCGATGAATTGGATTATCAACACGCGAACGTATGGCATGAAGATCCGATTTACGACGCCCGGTGACGAGAAGATCGATTGGGTTGGCGACGAGATCAAGTGCGGCAAAGTTAAGATTAGCATGGGCAAGATATCGGACATTATGCATAACGCGGTGGCCGAGGCACGGCGGACGTTGGCCAAGTTGACCATGATGGCCACGGAAGCACCATGTCCAGTGGGTCGGCGAGGGTCAAGGCGGGAGGGAGGAGACGGGGAGAGGGCAGATGGAGAGGACGAGCCGTCGATCGACGACGTGTTGCCGAGGATCCCGTGGTCACGGATCGAGGACCGACATGGCGAGAGCACGTTGGGGTATTCGTTTTTACAAGACGAGGCCAACCGGCCGTGGACCGAAACGGGGGACGAGTGGGTGGCGAAGCGATTGGCCGGGTCAGCGTGGCGGCGAGAGGCGTGGATAAGCGAGTCGATGGATCCCAAGTTTCCATACCGAGGCCAGGCCATCCGGGAGTATGGTCGAGAGGTTGAAAAGTTCCGAGGGTTGATGTGGGTTGTTAATCACTTGCCAGGCGGACAACTTGGAGAAAAACAGTATAAGCTTCAGCCAATAAAAGGATCAGCATACTATAGAGGCCCATAATATTCCTAATTTAGCGATGACCCCCTGGCAAAATCTACTACTAAAGCAGTGACCCCCTGGCAAAATAAGCTTCCACCCCTTAATTAAACAAAACTTTAAACATTGCAGCTATTCCAAATCTCATTATTCAGCCTGAAGGGCGTTTTATAATAAGAAGTCCCAACTTCAACCTCAATTCCTAATCTCAACTTAATCATTACCTCTTAAATTATCCTTTATCTAGTGGCCTCTTATGGCAAGAAAGAAAGCTTCTGAGCTTACCCATCCGGGCAGATCACACCCTACCTTTACCGCTGAAGAAGCCAAAGAACGTGAGCGGCAGCGACAGAGAGATAAGCGTGCGCGTCGAAAACTCGAAAGACGCACAAGGCGGGAAACCTTAGATACGGAAAATACTGAGAGTACAAGCCATAAAGAGCCCATATTATGGGATGAACACTACAGTAAGATTTAAAATTATATTATTATTTATTTATCCTGACTCCCTATTGACAACTAGAGTACACTAACATAAGCCCGTCTTAACAGATGGCGCGTCTAAGGAGGCAGATCTATCTTCTAAACTTCCATCCCCCAAGATCAACAGCCATAACGCTTATACGCTGCACCGAGGCCTGGAGGGCACTACAGACCCCAGGGAGATCAGGAGCCATTCCACTACAAGCGAGCGCGGCGGTCCGTTGTACACCAACTGCGACAGCCCAGGCCCCGATGGTGCTCATGCCACCTGCCGGTACTCCAGTGAGGAAGATCCACTGAATGTTGAAGACGGAGTCGTGCTTGAAGCGGGCGAGTCTGATACCCTTGTCCCTATTGGCAGACTACACTCAAGTGGCCCTAGTGGCCTCTTACTGAGACCACAGCATACTGCGCGGTCGCAATCAAAGGGTTCACCCTCATCATCCAGCCTGCCTTCCTTCTCGCCACACCTAGGATCTACACCTCCACGCACCATCGCTGTCCCAGACAGCCAGGGCAAGTCAGGTGCGAATATCAGCGCGCAGTCTATGCGCGGTGACGGTGATAGTAGAGCATCAGATTCTGGCCGGTCGAGTCCATTGAGCTCCTTACAGGAACACTGGCTTCAGGAACCATCGCTTTTTGTCGCCGTTGATGAAGATGAGGCAGGAGGTACTTCAGATTATAGTGGAAGTGATCGCAGCACTGACGAGGAAGATGCTCCTTATCGTGAGTATGGCAAGCGACTCCGTGTCAAAACTGTCAACAACAGTAAGTATAGCACAGCAGCTGCTTGGGTGCAAGCCCATATGCTGGACGAGCCGGTATGCAATACCTGCCTCGATGAGGCTGGGCAAGTGGGGAGAGATGACGGCCTTAGCCTCCAGGAGATGGCCACCTATATTCGAGATCTTGGTGTACCAGATGCCCTAGCAAGCTCTAAACCGACCACAGAGGGTGACCAGCCTTGGGAGGAGGCGCTGAGTGGAGGCGCGGCTCCGCCAGTATTGAATATGGCTAAATCTCATCAACCAGATGGGGAGGTTACAGCCCCAGTACGACGTCGATGCCGGTACTGGCCGAAGTGTTCATCACCCTCCAGGCATTCCGGGGCTTTCGTATTCTCCTATTACCCTCGATCTCAACGAAATCATCTCCAGAAAGCCCATTCATGTGCAGTGTTCCATGGGCAAGCAACCTACACCGGTGTCGACACATCCGTTTTGGAGAGGCCCTTTTCCGACCACGACATTCACATCTACATCGCATTTCCCAGGATGCCACTTATCAATGAGACATTCTTGACAGAAGAACAACACGCCCTCTGGATTGATGGTGTCGTCTTGCCGTCAATACGTGATATATTGCCTCCGACATCGATGCAGCATTTTCCGGCGACCTGGGCAATCGGTGCCAGTCTAATGCGAGCAAAGCACAATGAGCATCGAACTTGGATATCGGGGGCACCAACCCCATACATTATGCAGTGAGCGAGGCCTCAGTGTCAGGTCTTGGAGGCCATGCTATCCAGGCTTTCAGACCTACGATTCTCCATCTTTCGAGGAATGTTCATTGTTTTCGAGATATACGGGACTAAAACTATGTGGACTGGCACTTCTTTCTCTAACCTACGTGATAACGTGCTATCTGCATTAGATAAGAGTATCGATCGAAGGTATCTTATCCCCGAGAAGACATATTTTGATGTCGGCAAGGAGACAATCTCCAGAGCCACTCGGGTTCATTGGTGGAAGACATGTTGTTTACAACACTGGCTGGACTCGGCAGATCCTCAAGCTCGCTTTTCAAGACGCACTCACCCAATGAGCGGCACTCGAGATGCCGCATCTATGAACATACGTCCACCACAACAGCACTTTCTACACCCCCATGTGGTATACGCCCAGCGCTATAATAGCTACAAGGAGCTTTCAGATGCAAGAAAGACCTTTCCCTTTACCAACCACAATATCGAGAGCATGCTTATCCCCCACAATCTCCTTCAGCTCTGGTCCAAGGCCGGTGGTGCACATTGGCGGACAGCACATGTCGATGAACAAGTTGCCCAAGCAGGAAAGCGTTCATACTCAAGTTCGAAGCAGCGTTTAAACCTCACCTTTCGTGACTCTCAGACGGCAAGCCTAGGGACGCGCGAAGAGTATCGGGTCCAGCTGGAAGTCTTCGAGATCCTAGACCTAGACAGTCAACCCTTCCGTCATGCAGAGCCTCGGCCGTACTTCTCTATCCCTACCCCAGAAGCGCTATATTTTCTACGATGGGACCTGAACCGTTGGCTTGGAGCACTGGACTATCTCCTCATAAGCCAAACCCATCTGACACCCGCATCAGGTGCTATGGGAACTATGCTTGCAAGGGTTATTAAAGCTATCAGTATTGACAGTGCCTCTGGTCATTCAAATGACTTATACCGAGATTCCTATTCTACGAAGCAAGGTGTTCAATGGCTTGGTCTCGGAATCTACGAAACGACCAAGGAGACCGGGATGGTTTGGCTAAAGCGCTCTATGTTCGATTGGGAGCAATTGCGGTTTCATGAGTCTGTCGAGAGCCAAATTCGGTTTCTTCATACCCGACTCACAGAGGACATATAAGCAACGTCAACGACAAGTGAGTGCTATTACTAAACTTTATCACGGTATCAGCAATATTGCCAAGAGTCTAAAGAGAGACGGCTCAGCAGGTGATGACCATAAGCTCAATCGAATTCGACGTATTTGCTTCTTGGCCCTCACCATGGAGATGCTTAAATATGGGAAGAGTCACCAGTCCTCGCCTCCGCCAAAGGACTTAGAAAGCTACAAACTATGGGATCTGTAAGGCCGTGGCTTGTTCAGTACTACAGTGGAGAACCTTATATCCCTAGGGATTGGCGGATCTGCCATACGTGGCAAGAGCGCCCGACATGGGCCCAACTGATTCAGCAGCTCTTTGACTGGGATGATCAGCATTTGTACAAGGTTCCATTTACCCGGCAACGGTGGGATAATCTGCAGTATCGCCTGGTAACCCGACATGCATTCCAAGAGCTATCTCAAGCCTTAGGTCTCGATGTTGCCAATGACTGGAGGAAGTCACTTGGCATATATGGGTGTCAGTTCTTTTGGATGCTGCCAAAGTGTAGCGGCACACGTTTTACAAATCCAGTAAAGATACGTGGAGAAGGTTCAAGGATAAACTCTATGTCTTGGTACTCCGCTGGACATGTCGAATTGGTAAAATACCGAAAAACCCAGGCTCTTCATGAATGGAACTGGGCTGACCAGGACTTGTGGGACTGGCAAGGAGGGCTAGTGGAAGAACATATGCCCAACCCTCTCTTTGATGATGTTGAAGAGTTTAACTTCGATGCTAGGAAGGGCTATATTATTCCGCCGATCCAGAAATGTCTGACAGGCAACGACGAGGGAAGCAAGTGCAAGTTTGAAGTATATCAGATTGTAGGAAAACGTGAGCTTAGGCCAAGGTGCATTGAGTATCACGTCGCATGGGTTGGGTATCCTGATAAGAAGGATTACACATGGGAGCCAGTTTGGCAATTAAAGGCTGACGTACCGAAAATTGTCAACGCGTATGAGAGAAAACAGAGGGATGCGAGAAATAGCCAGAAATAATAGTGCTATCTAGAGACTGGCTTATACATCCCTATGGGCTCTCACCTTTTCATTGAAAGGGTAATTCCATGCCCTCTCATTGGTCTATACCCCTGTAAATCCCCTTTCAATTGAAAGGGGATTTGCATATGACGCCCCCGACCCATCTTTCATTTCAAAGTGGACGATCTGCTTTCTGATTAGATGCTGCAATCCTGCCCCTGTTATAATGGTTGCTATGTTTTCTTTTTCTTCTCTCTAATCTTTGACATCTTTAGTCGTGCTAAACTATTTTCTATTGCTGTTAATAATTAAGTAGAAAGTAATTTTAATAATCGCGTCGTGTGCACGTGTTCCTTACGTGTTCGAAAGACAATTGTAGATAACGCACCCAAGCAGATGGCTTTGTAGCTCACTTTCATCATCATCATCATCATCAATTGAATAACCTACCATCATTATCTTCCCTTATATTTATAACTTAAAATGCAGTTTTAAGAAACCGGGCCCGATTAAGTCCTGGATATTGAGCAGAGCGAAACCACTAAATGGCTGCAACATACGGGCTGGCCACAGTTGTTCCGCAATTGACCACTTGATATTATTGCTGCATCATCACTATAGCCTGGACTAGCATAGAATGAAGATTATCTCCTAGGTTTATGGCAGGGTACCCAGATTTGGAGCTCCGTGGCGGTTGAAGCTCAGCTGCGAATTATACTACGCGGCGTCGACTTGATGTTCGATCGGGCCAAATTTACGTTGGCTAGGATGTCATATAGATCCCGCTGCTGGCTTAATATCTACTGGAAAGATGTATTCTGGCTACATGAGTTCCGAATTGTATCCAGCCAGAAGAGATATATTTCTATATGGTAGAGGTTTATCTATTTCATATTTCGGGCCCTGCAATCAGGGTTCAAAGCCACTCCACGAAAACCCACATATGGACTCACATGTGGATCCATATCAAATACACTCCATTCCATCAGACCCAGTTGTGGATTTACTACCACTCCACGGGAGCCAGGCCACATGTGGAAATTGTGGAATGCAGTGGATATTTCCTTAATCCTAGCGGAGGTTTACAAATACCACAGAACCCCTAGTTAATAGGTTGAGTTTAAAGTATTTGCTAACTAATATGCTAGATTTAAGACAACACATACCTGTTCCCTACCGGTATCAAGCTACCTGGAATGTCTGTTCAGCTGTTCCTATGATGCTGCTCGCGACTGCAGGTGCCTGACTGGCGGAATAAAGAGCTGTACGATCCCGTGCATTTCCTCATGGAGGACGCGTTCCTCAGATAATTCTCATCAATTGGCTGATGCTATTAGACCTTCGACTATGTGGATTTTAATTGTCTGACAATGCCAATGCGTCCGACTACCGGTACTTTGGCTCATTTCTGACTAGCGACAAGCTGCGAATATTGTATCACAATGGCCGACTATCAGCCCGATTCCCGACCTACTCTCGAGCCCCCTGCGCAAGGGAAATCGACGGCAGCGATCCCCAAAAGAACAGAAGAAGACGAACAACGGCTATTTCGCTTGTTCAGAGGCTGGACTTTGTCCGAAAGAGATGGCCCACACGCGCCAATGGGCCTACCGATTTGGGTATGACATATCACAGGGGGTCAGCCAGCGCGTGCACCCGAGTTGTTAGGGTTGCGCATGTGGAACACGATGAACGGCGGGGTGCGGAACATTTTTATCCACGAGGCGATGGTGTGTTTTGTGACCATGTACCACAAGGGGTTCCGCAAGTCGTCCGAGATCAAGGTGATTCATCGGTTTTTGCCCCGCGAGGTGGGAGAGTTGTTGGTATGGTATATGTGGTTGGTGTTGCCGTTTTGGCAGAATGTGCAGGGGACGATCAAGGAGAAGAGGAGGATGAGTGCGTTTTTGTGGGCCGACGAGGTGGTGGGGGAGGACGGGAGAAAGGAGAAGAAGATGAGTACGGTGGTGAGCAGTTTCGAGGCGCGGGTGAAAGAGGAGAAGAAGGTGAAGAAGGAAGCCAAGAGCCAGCGGAAAGAGGCGAAGAAACGGAAAAAAAAGGAGAAGCGAAGAAGGAGGGCGGGAGAGAACATAGGGATGGGTAGAGGGGGGGAGGAGGGGAGTGAGGAGGGTTGGGAGATGGTGAATGGCGAGAGCGAGAGGGGGGATAACGAAGGCGAGACGGTGGAGGGTGAAGAAGAGTGGGAAGAACAGGATGGCAGCGATAGAAACGAGGTGCCAGACGTGCCCGAGGCAACGCCGAAGCCGGAAGAAGACCCAGAAGAGGAGGCCGCGTTCATGCAGTGGTTCCGCGAGCCCAAATGGACGAGTGACCGAGCCCGGCGCGTGTTGCAGCGGTACAGCGCCGAGTATTCCGGGCACACGTTGAACATCAGTATGTGGCGGCACATTGCGATTGGCATTTCCAACCGGTATTTCAACAAGGTGTTTGGCGACGGCACCGGCGACGGATTCGACGACGGCGAGGACGAGTTGATCGGCAGTTTGGTCGACAGCATACACGATTTGCAGGCCGGGCACGGGTCGCACGTGGGAGGGTTGATATATGCGCGGATGTTTGGGCAAGGCGATTTGGGCACGATGCGCAGTCGAGAGCAGTTCCGCAAGGTCAGCATGCAGTGGCACCAATTTTTCGGATTAGGGGCCGAGGACCGGACGGAGTGGATCACCGGAGCGAAGCGGGGCCGGGGCATGTTCGACGCCGACCGGGAGGATGTGCGGCGGAAGCGGTTCGGACGGTTGCACCGCGCGGACATGCAGGGGCAGTTGCAGCAGATGATGGGGTCCGCCGTTACGTTCCGGGGGTTGCAGGAACCCGTCATACGCGCCGTGGCACGGGGCGAGTGGCCGATCGTTCAGATCACGCCGACCGGAGGGGGCAAGAGTTTGACGTTCATGCTGCCGGCGTATTGCACGCCCGACGGGGTGACGATTGTGGTGACGCCGTTGGTGGCGTTGGAGAACGACATGAACGCGCGGTGTGCGAAGATGGGCATCGATTCGTACGTGTGGAGCAGCCGGGGCGTGCAGCGGGCCGCGTCGTTGGTGTTTGTGACGCCCGAGTCGGTGGTAACAAAGGGGTTCCGGGCATTTGTCGAGCGCATGCACGGGCAGCAGAAGTTGGACAGGATCGTGGTGGACGAGTGCCACACGGTGTTGCAATGTTCCAAGACGTTTCGACCACGGGTGGCCCGGTTGGGGCAGGCGATGCAGGAGTTTGGGGTGCCGGTGATATGTTTGACGGCAACGTTGAAAAAGACGCAGGAAAAGGCATTGTTCGCCGCGTTGCAGTTCATCCCGGAGCGCGTACGGATGTTCCGAGAGCCGACGACGCGACCGAACATCCGGTACAGGGTGATCATTTGGAAGACGGGGAGGAGGCAGGTCAGGGGGGAGGGAAGAAGAGGAAGAAGAAGGCGAAGGCGAAGGCGAAGGTGAAGGTGAACGGGGAGGGGGAGGAAGAGGGCGAAGAAGATGATGCGATTGCGGAGCGGGTGTGCGAGATTGTGCGGGCGTGGACGGCAACGCATAGTCGGGGCAAGGTGATCATATACGGGGGGACGATCAAGAGGGTAGAACAGATCACGGCGATGTTGGGTTGCGTGGGATATTGGCGAGGGGTGGGCAACGCAAAGGAAAAGGCCCGGCGGATGGAGGAATGGAGGATCAGCACGGGGGGCAGGGCGGGATGGATAGCGGCGACGAATGCGTTGGGGATGGGCATCGACGATCCGGGCGTATGTTTGGTGGTGCACGCGGGGATCCCACGACAGTTGGTGAATGTCGTACAAGAAAGCGGACGAGGGGGGTTAGGGGGACAGAGGAGCGAGTCGGTAGTAGTGGTTCGACGGTCATGGTTGGCGCAGCAGAAGCAGCGGAAGGAGCAGGAAAAGGAAAAGCAGTTGCGTGGAAAGAGTGGGCAGCAGGATGAGTGGGCATGGGACGACGACGTGATCGAGTATGCCGAGGGAAAACGGTGCCGACGAGAGGTGTTGGACCGAGAGATGGACGGCAACAAGGACCGAATAGGGTGCGTGGAGGGGGAAGAGGCATGCGATGTGTGTCAGGGGCATCGAATGGCGAGGGCGATGCATGAGTTGACCGAGTGCGAGCCGTGGTGGGAGGATGAGGAAGGCGAGTGGGGTAGACGGAGTAGAGGAGGACGAGGAGGAGAGACGGGAAGCGGAGATCGAGGCCGATTATCAACGCAGTCAGCGGCCGATTCGAGAAAACGAGAGGAATCGGGAGGTACAGGTGATGCGAGAGACGGCCGAGTTGCATCAGTTTGAGGACATGTTGGCCGCGTGGGCGGGACGTTGCGCGGTATGCATGATGCAGGGCGCCGTGGACGTCGAGCACCGGATGGAAGCATGTCCCGAGAGGGATACGTGGAAGTGGGAGAGTATGCAAAAGGGCATGGAGGACGTGACGGAGGAGATGATGACGAAGCAGAGGTTTGCGCGGTTTTCAGCATGTTTCGATTGCGCATTGCCGCAGGCGATATGTTGTCAGTGGGTTGAGGCAAGTAATGATGGACGGTTATTTAAACGGGACAGGACGAAGAAGTGCCAGTATCCCGGGGTGTTATTTGAGATATTGGTAGCGCAGAGGGTGCGAGGGGTAGAGTGGTGGTGGTGGTGGGTTAAGAAGACGATGGGAGTAGAGGATTTAGACGCCACCGACAAGGAGGATATGGCGAAAGTATATTTATGGTTAGGGGAGATGGTGGAATGGGGAGGTAGAGTAGGGGGTGGGATTCAAGCGAGTCGAATGTGTCAGGTAGTGACACGATTGGAGAAAGAGTGGGTTGAAGAGTAGATATAAGAAGGGGGCGATAGCGAGAGGTGGTGAGAAAAATGTTCAGGTAATAAAACATAGATATTGATGGTTGAAATGCAAAGGAATTAATAAAAAGAACAGAAAAATGAGATACGCAGCAGCAGTACGGATTAAGTGATTTAAGCAAGGGTTTTAGAAGAGAATAACAATAAGGAGCAATATCAGTCATGATATATAATGGGGAGGCAATTGGAAAGTCATATAGTTTGTTATTAAGGGGGAGTAGAGGAGGGAGTGAGTATAGGGTAGGGGATAAGTGGGCAATTCGATAAAAAGAGAACCCGTTTTATTTAACAGCCGCACATTATAAAAACAAGCACCGAACAGCAGGATAAATATAATTACAGCCGAAGGAAGGTATCAGCCCGGTATGGTCAGAAGCCGGTATAGGGTAGCGGTACAATGCGGGGGGGGCGAGGGTGGCCGGCGCACGAGGAGCGAGCATCACACGGGGGCAGGTAGACGGCGTGGGGCACGGATGTAAGTGGACAGAGTGGGATATAGGGGCGGATGGACGAGGCAAGATAGGTGGGAGTCCGTACAGAGAGAACAAGAAGGGAGTGTTAAGTGGACAGATGATATAGGACAGGCGAGCAAGCGGAAGGGATGAGATGAGACGAGGGGGGTATATGGATAGGTCAATACAAGAGGTTCGATAGATATAATAAGACCGGAGAGGTGCAGAGGTGACGAGATGGGATGAGAGGGAGGGGGGGGGCGGGGCAGAATGAGATGGAGAGGAGGGCAGAGGGGACAATATAAAGGGGGCAGGGAGGGAAGTGGTATTCAGTTGGGAGCGAATTGAGGTGGGGAGATGCGTGAGGGGGTGTTAGTTTATTTAAGGGTTAGGGGGAGTGGTTTATTTAAGGTTAGGGGGAGTGGTTTTTTAAGGGTTAGGGGGGGGGGGAGGTTGTTAGGAGTTAGAGTTGGTTGTTAGGTTATCCTTCGGCCCGTCCCACGTCCGTCGTTCGTGTGGTTCGCCGCCGCCCGCGTGCCCGTCGGGTTCGTCCGGTTCCCGGCGCGTTTTGTGTCCGCCGTCGCCCGCCGTCCCGTCGGCCGCCCGCCGCGTTCGGGGTTTTTTCCCGCGGGCGTGTTCGGTTCGTCCGGTGGCCCGCGTCGCGCCGGGTGCGGCGGCCGCCGCCGCGCGCCGCGCCGCCCCCCGGTCCCGTGCTGCCGCCGGTGGCGCCGGTTCGGGTTGTCCGGCCTGTGCGTTCCCGCCGGCCGTCCCCGGGTCCCGCGTGCGCGTTCGCGAGCAGGGTCGGGGGCGAGGGGTCGGAAGAACAGAAGTTTAGTACAGTTTCAAAGGGTAGATCGGAAAGTCAGGAAACGGCAAGGTCAGTTGAGAAAGAGGCGGGAAGAAAAAGGGCATAGAGAGGGGAGACAAGCGAGAAAGAAACGGGAAAGGCGGTAAAAGGGTGAAGAAGAGAGCAGATCGGTTTAATACGGCGTTATCGAGAAAAGGAGTCAGGCAGTGGGTGTAGACGAGGAAGGTAGGACGTTAAATAGCGCGGAGGGTTGAGCAGTTGGGTTTAAGCACGGGTTTTCGCGAAGGGTTGCAAAACAGAGCACGTTTAGGTGGTTAGGACGGGTTTGAGGAATGGAGAGCGGGCAGTTGGTAGAGGAGATCGAGTTAAGCGGCAAGTGGTGCAAAGCAGAAGACGTAAAGCAAGTAAAGAGGTAGTAAACATTAGGTGGTTTGGGAGTTTGATTAAGTGAAGGAAAGGAGTATGTGTCGAGGAGGTCAAGGGCGTCGAGGCGGCGAGTTTGAGTGTTGCAGACAGGTGTGTAGAAGCAGGTAAGAGTTGGGGAAGAAGGGCGTGGTTCAGGAGCGGTGGCGAGAGCGAATAGGAAGGTCGAGGTTAGCGCGAGTAGTAGTTGTTAGGGTTAAAGGGAGAAAACATAGTTATTAAGGGGGGGAGTGTAGGGTTAGAAGGTTGTTTTGGGTTGGGTTTTGGCGCAGAGCGGGAGAGGAGGGAAGGAAGGTGGGTGTTAAAGTAGGCAAGAAAGGAACAAAGGGTTTAGGTGCAGGAAAGTGTGCATGTATGTACGCGCGCGTAGTAAGTGGCGAGAAGCAACAGTTGGTGAAGCGGAGTGTTGAGTGTTTCGCGTTAGGTGGCAAGAGGTAGAAGGGAGAGGAGGTATCAGACAAAGAAGGAGAAGGAGGTTTGTCAACAAAAGAGGAGAAAGCAGACAGGATAGAGGTCAGAGTACAGGAAGGGAGAGAAAAGCGAAGGAGAAGAAAAAAAAGGGAAAGAGGAAGAGTCGAGTAGGGTAAGAAGTTCAGGAGTGTCAAAAACGGAGAGTAAGAGAAACGGCAAGTCGAGAACGCAAGTCGAGAACGCAAGTCGAGAACGCAAGTCGAGAACGCAAGTCGAGAACGCAAGTCGAGAACGCAAGTCGAGAACGCAAGTCGAGAACGGAAGTCGAGAACGGAAGTTGCAAAGAAAAGGATTGTCAGGTGTAGGGTAGGAAAGTAGGTGAGGCGCGGTTGTTTTAGGACGAGTTGTTAGTGGCAAGTTAACAACGTGGGGTTGGGAAAAGGAGAAGTTAGGATGTTAGGAAGTAGAGAGAAAAAGTGGAGAAAAGCGAGGGTTAGTGGTTATTCGTGTTTAGGGTGCAGACAAGGAGGGTCCAAGGCGAAGTAAGTGTTTTTACAAAAGGGTTAAGGCAGTTAATGGACAGTCAAGTTAAGTTTTAAGTAAGGGTTATGAAAATAAAGGTAAAGTAGAGGAAGAACGGGGCAAGGGAGAGTAACAAAAGGTAGTGAAGGTTTGGTCAAGAGTTAAAGTACAGTTTCAACGAGTAGAGCAAAACAGTTAGCGTTTTTACGTTGGTTACGAAGAAAAAGGTAAAGAGGAAGAGGAAGACGAAGGGCAGTTTAAGTAGCAAGGTCGTTAAGAGTAGTATGAAGCAAGGAAAGGGTTAGTAAAGGTAAAGCAGTTTGCAGCAGTTTTGTGGGTGTGTTACGTAGAAGGGAGTAGTGGTGTGTTTGGAGAGAGAAGAAGAGTAGAGCGGGACAAGGGTTGTTTAACAGACAAGAGGAGGAGTTGTTGTAGAGGCGAACAGGGGAAGGAAGGAAGGAAGGAAGGAAGAGAGAAGGGAGGAAGGAAGGAAGAGAGGAAGGGAGGAAGGAAGGAAGAGAGGAAGGGAGGAAGGAAGGAAGAGAGGAAGGGAGGAAGGAAGGAAGAGAGGGAGGGAGGAAGGAAGGAAGAGAGGAAGGGAGGATGGAAGCAAAAGAAGGTTATAAAGGTTTTTGAGGCGAGTAAGTAAGTTGCGTTAGGT
>JAGMUV010000062.1:0-31495 GCA_020744425.1 Dactylonectria macrodidyma | reverse complement strand
GGTCACCACGGTCAACATGGTTCATCTCGTCGTTATAAGCAGCAGCTACTGTCGGTATGTTGATCATTTTAATAGCTTCGTTACCAAAAAAAAGGCGTATCGGCTTGGCCTCTGACTTCTTGGATGACGGCTTCTTCCTCTGTCGGATGACACGCTCATCGTCGGCACCAGTGAACACGGTAGATAAGAATAACACAAGCTTATTGTCCTTCCAAGCGATTTGGTTGACCTATGGTTACAGCACGAAGACGAATTAGTAGGGGATTCTCAGCCAAAAGTATCTTGAAGTCAGTACCTGGTTGTCAGGGGTTGGTATCGCCTTGACGGCATTAAATTCGTACATTTTTTTTACCTTACCGTCATCGTTCTTATCCCTGGCTAATTCCTCGTGGATGCCGCTATTCGTACGAGCTGTGCCAGTGGCCCCGTAGCCCTGTTTGCGGAGGTTGCGGAAGAGAGGTGGGGACGAGAAGAGGTTATCCACAAATACGTGATATGTCGATTTTGGCAGTGTTTTTGTAAGGCTAACAACGATGGCTTGGGTAGAATTCACTGCTTCATTGTTGTCTTCTATATCAGGGGCTTTCTCTGCGGCCTTGGCTGAGACCTTTCTTCTTTTCCTAGGCCGGGCTTGTGACGGTTGTGATGATAATGTCTGCGTTGAAATTTTAACGTCAACAGCGCCGTGTTCTGCATCTTTGATATGCCATAGCCAGTGAATAAAGAAGCCCAGCTGGGCTATGACCCAATCTTGAAGCCCACGGGTCGGGCTTGCTTTTGATAGTCGTGATAGCGTCATTTCTGCCCGTATAGCGGATTATGCACTCATCGATGCCAGCTGAGATCCAGGCCGGAATAGCCGCATAGATACGGCTTGTATATGCTCAGACCACTCTTCAACGCCTTGGAATACCTTCGGAATGGTGCAGTCTCGTCAACTTGGGTTGGTCAAAGGGGCGAAGGTGCCTGTGGATAAGTTGAAATTATCGTATGAATGAACTTAATAATGAGTGTTGAGACCGTTGAATACCGGGCTTGGGGCTCTCCCAATAGCTTCGTATCTTCTTTTTCCTTATGCACACCCATATAAATAAGCACTGCAATCATCGTCATCACCTCTGAAGCCGTTGGACCTTCCCATTTGTGGAGTTTTGAAGTTAGCTTCATTTCGGTCTTCCAGCTGTCAATCCAGCCGTTCATTTTCAGCCGTTCATTTTCAGCCACGAGACCCAGCTTTTGGTGTAGACGACCCATTTTTCAACGAGTGATATAGGGAGGAAAAGTTGGAACAGCTTCAGAGGCGTTGGGGGCAGTGTGTTGATGTGAAATTCGCGCCGTTCCACTGGGAAGGGCTCGAAGGTCGTGCCTTGGTCCTCTTCGGCCGGAAAAACCGCGGCCCGGGTCGAGTCATTTGGCCAAATGCGATGGCTGTGCCTCTCATCGAGGAAGCTCTTGTCATCATAGGGATTGATGACCCGGATCTCGTCAAGAATTGGAGGGGACTCCATCGTTCTCATCAAATGAATTGGTGGTGTTTTGGCGGGGAATTGGCACGAAATCTTTCACGGATTAAACTTTCCGTACGGAGGGCCCTTTCAAAAGTCTTGTCCAAGCGCTAGTTCGAAAAAGGAAACCCAACAGCTGTGGCTGGGTTAAGTACATCAAGTACTTTCTACGGTGCGGCATTCGCTGAAGGCTGCTGATTTTACAGCAGCCTGTCCTCACTGTGTTAGATTATAATCCCCCTAGCACCCCTAAAACTATAGTGGACGTAGCAGCTAACTCATTGTGGCTGGATTCTACATCTTGTATCTTAGGTAACTGACAAGGATTGAGAGATGTGGCGCATTTAGCGCTTGGACAAGACTTTTGAAAGGGCCCTCCGTACCCCTCACGTACTTCCGGGTTCCTGATGTGGGGCAATTGACATTGTGCAGGTGTTCACGCACTCAGGAGATAGGGACTTCCCTCCGGGCGAAATAAAATCCAATCCAATCCAAACCGTAGGTGACGTAGTATTTTACTTTCTCAATAAGTGAGGGATTAATTTCCTACCAGAGTTCAATGTGCCTTAGGCCTCTGTCATCAAACCCCGCTTTTAGGATGACACATTGTTGGTGGACCAGGGTGTCACAGGTCTGTTCAAGCGGGCGTCCCAATTCACACCTAAAATGTAAGGCAACTAGCAGCACAGCCGATCTCTCCCGAGGACCGCCTGACCGCCGCTTTAGCTAGAAACAAACACAATAATCACATTCTCATGCAATCCAAAGTGGCATAGCTTCAACACAACACCATCCCACTCTTCCGACTCAAATGGAGCATGATCTCAAAGTCTCCAAAACAAGCCACTGCTCATTATGGCAGTCGAATTGCCCCCTAGTGGAGCTATAACACTTGACGAGAAATGAAATCCTCGCGCAGTTTGACCGGTTGGTTAAGGAGGGGCTCATATTCTACGATCAAGCCCCCATGATAATGCCTCATCGTGATGGCGACTTGAGAGTCAGTAATCTCATTAAGAACCCCAATTTCGGGTGTGAACACTAACGGGGAGACCTTGCCTGATTCCAGATTGAATTTAAGATCAGTGGTGCCCTTAAAACAAGCCTAGCATCCCGTCAGATCCTCTAGGCGCCTCTAGTTTTAGACAACAGCACATCCAATCTGAAGCCAGGGAGTGATATCCAATGTTGCTGGATTTGAGATCCAAGAGATTGGCACCACTCACCTTCTCACATTCAACATGTTCAACGCGTTTCGCCCACACTTTCTTCTCCTGACACAAGACGGATACCGCAGGCAATTCGAGCCCCTGGATATTGACGACATCAAAGCGCACATACCGTCATCTCACTCTCTTACCGGGGACTACATGGTGCTCTATAATTGCGGTGTTGAATCCGGCTGCAGCAGGATGCACAAACACATGCAGCTAATCCCCCACTCAGAACATGCATTCGATGTATGGCGGAATAATCGTTGGGAAAAGGTCATCAAAATGCCATACCAGGCCTTTGTGCGCACATTTGGCCCAGACCTGCCGAGCATTAAAGACCTGTTCATCGCGTACCTCGAGTTATTTGACCAGGTAAAGAAGGCACGCGGACGGTCGATGAGTGGCATCAACGAAGCTCCGCCACATAATGTCATTTTTGACCGGAGTGCATGATGGTCATCCCAAGGCGATCGGCCGGACTAAATGGTGCTTATGCTAATGCTGCCGGGATGCTTGGAGTTATCTGGATGTCTAATGAAGCAAAGGCTCAACAATGGATTGAGCTAGGCCCGTCTGAGATTCTGAGGACGGCAGGAGTACCAATGATACAGACCTGATATCATCTGCCTAGTTTTTATCCTTGCTAGATATGGAACATATGAAAGTGTCGCATTTAAACTGACTACTATAGGTGGAGTGTGCACTCCTATTGGTGTAGCTTGTTTTAAGCCGTAAATGCTGCATATGACAAAGAGATCTCTGTCCGGATATCACACGCTATACTCCATTCTAGCTTTGACCCTCTTTGCTCGTCGCCGCCAATACCAAAGCCAATCACCACGCACGTTAGGGAAATTACTACCGCCATAAAAGGCCACAAGTTGGCCGTCGTCTCCGCAGCTCCCGAGTCAGACACCCTGAAAGCGACACTGGAGATGACAGTCTATAAAATTAGACTTTCTAAATACAAGGAAAGTGTCAGATAAACCGTTACACCAAAAACGTAGCGCCGCTACTGATGTTACAGCTTCTCTTATCAATTGGGTATATGTGCTACAATCTAACAGAAAGTTTTGAGGCAAATGACTAACTGCTGCAAATGTTCCAAGGAGAAATATCATGGTCAAAATGGTTATTGTGTTCATAGAAGAACTATCACTGGGCATTCTAGACGATATCCTGAGTAGGGTTCCGTTTCTGACCATCAAAAAACGTTTTTGACCGTCCAATTCCTAAAGGGGGTTTCTGGCGGTAATTTAGACTACCCTTGCAGCGACTGTGCAGTTCCTTAGAGTGACTGTGTGACCCACAACACTAGCCATAAACAGAAGCTACTCTAACCCAAAAGGTCATCCGACATGAAGTACATAACTTTTGTGGGGTTTCCCACTGTAATTAGCGCATTTCGAAGTATCTTCAGTCTTTCCCTTTTCAGGATTCTGCCAACCTTGTTCTGCCGGCGTAAACCCCACGCGCAATTAAGGGGAATTTGATCTTGCTTCCTCAAACGCACAACCACCGCACAACCAACGCACAATGGAGCCGCTACACGACGAGATAATCGTCATGCCCTCGTCGCTGGCATCGCAGCTCACGAACGTAGCCTCGCACACGGTCCAGCGAAGTCAGTTACAACAAGGAGCAATGATGAGAATTCCCTCACAATTTGAGGCATACGAGCCGCCACAGCCCCCCGGGGGGCCTCAATGGCCTGGCCCGAGAGAATACCCGGCTTCTTTTACGGTCCCCGGGTCTCGCCCGCCATTGCACACAGTGATCCCAGGCACAGGGAGCGGCTGTCAGAGCCAATTTGCCCAATTCCCGCAACAGCAGCTGTTTCCCCTTGTAAATCACGCACCGAGAGAGAGTCAGCCAAAGCGGCTACGACAAAGCCACCGACTAAAGGGATGCATGCGTATGAGCAGGTCTTTGACCTAAAGTGAGAGTGTAAGGCGGATAGCTTCAATTTCATCAAGTTCAACATTTGCAAGGTTGGCTAGCTAAAAAGGAAGGCGGTGGGCTTTATGGGGTCGCTCAATGCGGAAGGCGGTGAGAGTAAGTCCTAGCTCTAATGGGAAGGCGGTGGCAGATCGTCCTAATTAGGAATGGCGGACCCACTACACAGTCGCTCTAAGGAACTGCAAAGTCGCTGCAAGGGTAGTCCAAATCATCACCAAATTCTCTTCTGCGTTCTGTTCCTTTAGAGCGTTCCTTCAGTGCTACGAACTACCTTCATTGTAGGCTTCGGAGTCGGCTTAGTCTACTTAGCACTGATAAAGTCACTTTCATCTGTATGAACAGTCGGGTGCTCAAGACGGTCAAAGATAATCCGGCAGAACCGATGGCTGTCAAAAACTGGGAGACAGTTGATGTTGCTCGGCTGATAAAGATAGAAAACGCCTTCCAAGACTCCATTGTTGTGGATGGCTGAGGTTGGGAAGAGACCGATATGGAAAATAGTGGAGATGAAATGGACATTGGCCAATGAGAGGTTTTTGACATGTAAAATACCTCGAGGTTTCTGACGTCAAAAACCTTGGTCAGATCCCCTCAATTGTCGAAAGGCTCCCGCCAGGTCACTCCAGGGATGTCTGCCCAATTAAAATGCAAGAATGAAAGGTACATTATTCCCTACCTAAATTAGCCCATGATAGATGTCCCAACAATATTTTGAGTTACAAATCGCGACATCACACTGCTCACACCCCCCAAATTGATTGATGCCTCTTCTTCTTTAATTGAGGCCTCTTCTTATTATTGCTGACCGGCGCCAAAGGCTTTCTTGAGGTTCTTGACCTTGGCTGCCCAACCCGGTGGCCCTGACAAGCAACGCAATTAGCTTTTTTTCCCCTTCGGACAAGTTTATGCTGTGCCATCCCACGAGTGCTCACAAGACAACACCTCGGTAGCTTTTGAGGGGTCAGGCCAATTAAAATGCAGCAAATTAAAGGTACATCTTATTACGCCTTTTTTCTATTATGATAGATGTACCAACAGGAGTCATTGTTACATAACGCGACTTGGCACACACTACACCAATATCTCGTCCCTACCCGGATCTTGTTAGCATCACCCGGCCCCAACGGCTTCCTCCTTTTCTGACCTTTGACCTCACTTGACCTTGCCGAAAGCCCTGACAGCATACGCAATCCACAGGGTTCTTCCGACGGACAAGATTATGCTCAATTAGCCGTGTTTCGGTGCCCTCATCGTCCAATTCCTCCCCTGCGCGATATCTCTTCCTTGACTGACTTTCATGACCGTATGTGTTGAATAATGCATTATAAATGCACTCTCGCCATTCCCTATGCTTCGTATATCGCTTCCAACGTGGCTGCCCGTAACGCTGAAGAAGATAACTGTTAACAAGGGCCACATCTAGGAGGAAGGTCCAGCAAAGTGCCTGCCAAGCACCGCGGCGTAGGGGATGCCTATACTCATAATATGACCTCAACTGATCACCACGGTCAACATGATTCATTTCTTCGTTATAAGCAGCAGCGACCGTCGGGATTTGAACTATCTTGACAGCTTCGTCACCAAAGAATTGGCGTATTGGCTTGGCCTCGGGCTTGCGTGACGACGGCTTCCTCCTTTGGCGTTCAACTCGCTCATCGTCGGCGCCAGTGAACACGGTTGTCATAAATAACACAAGCTTGTTGTCTTTCCAAGCGATATGGTTGACCTAGGGATATAGAATGACGACAGATTAGTAGGGATTTTCAAAGTAAAAGTGTCAGAAATTGGTACCTTAATGTCAGGGGTCGGTATCGCCTTGACCTTGTTAAATTCGTAGCTTCTCTTGACCTTGCCGTCATTGCCCTTATCCTCTGCCAATTCCTTGTTGATGCCGCTGTTCTTGCGGGCCGTGCCTGTGGCTCCGTGGCCGTGATTCCGAAGACTGCGGAGGAGACCTGATGACGAGAAGAGGTTATCGATGAAGACATGATATGTCGCTTTTGGCAGTAGATTTGCTAGGGCAATGACGACGGCTTGGGTCGGGTTCAAGGCAATGGGCTTCTCTTCCCTGGCTAGCTCTTTCCCTGCGGCCTTGGAAGCGCCCCGGCCCTGAGAACGTGTGGATGACTTCTTCTGTGGAAGCTCGATGCCAACGGGGCCATAAGTCGCATCTCTGATGTGCCAAAGCCAGCGAAGAAAGAAGCCCTGTTGGGCGATAACCCAGATCTTGAATCCCACTGGTTCTGGCTTGCCCTTGACCGTTGTTTTGGCGTCACATTTCCTCGTATAACCAACCATGCACTCATCCACGGCAAGGTGAGACCCAGCAGTTAAAAGCTCGGCTGAGACTGCTTGTATGTGGTTAGACCACTCTTCAATGCCTTGGAACACCTCTGGTAGGTGTTCCTCATCGGTCTCATCGATCTTGGTGTGGTCAAAAGGGCGGAGATGACGGTGGATGAGCTGAAACTTCCAGTAGGGCATGAACTTGATAAATGAGTGTTCTGCGCCTTGTGAACCGGGCTGAGGGGAACTCCAATCAGGCTTGCTAATCAATCAATTCAATTCAATTCTGGCCAAATTGCAGTTGATTGATGCGGCTCTGCGGAGGAGCAGATTGATATTGATTACTATTGATCAATTTAGGGGTCGATTGACATTGATTGTAATTGATTGACAGATATTACTAAACAGAAACCTTCAGCGCTGATTGCCCATCAGTTACCAAGCGCGGTGACATATGCTACGGCGGAGCCGACTTACCACTACTTTAACAAATCTATCACCCCCGCCTGTCCCAGTCCGTAAGGCACAAAGACGCCCCAATTATATCGCCTCCCAGCCTCGCACGGTTCGCCGGCGTCAGGAGTCCCGTAAGGCTGAAAATTCGTTCCGGTTCATCCGACATACAAGGTATTGATAGGATATCAAGGGCCATCTGTGAGAGGTGAGGCCACACACTACGCTTGCTAATCCAGTACGCGATTGGATCTGTACAAGCCAAATGCTCTGGATCATCTGTCCGTGCAAGATAGTGGTCGTATTCATCCCGTTCTTCTTCCAGTTGGGCCGCAGGACATGTTAGATTATCAAGGAAGTCGTTGAGGCCCGATGCCACCACAATTCTGCGCCGCTCTGGAGGTCGCTCTGGTTGAATGGGAATAACACGATGCTTGTACTCAGCTTCCCATAGCTGTCTGACGTCACCCCTAGCCTTGTCACGCCAGTCTGGCCTGTCGTTCCAGAACTTGTCAACGAAGCTCCACTTCATGCGAGGATGTAGCACAACAGCTGCCACATATATGGGCGAATCGTCCGTCAATCCATAGTACTTGTCAAGCTTCATCCAGGCCTGGTTGATATTGTAACGGAAGTGTTGTTCCTTATGATCTTTGTATCGCGTCTTGAACTCTTCCAGATGTTGAAGTAGGAACTCGTACGTAGGGAGTATGTCCCATACTCGACTCCCTGACGCAGTGCCAGGATTGCCTTGCATACGGGTTGTAGCCTCTTCAAAGGGCTTGAGGACTTCAAGATAGATTGTAAGAGTGTGCCAGTCGTCATCTTCAAGTGCATCATCCACAATATGCGGCTTCTCCCGCCGCCTCGCTGGAGGTTCTCGGGTGCTGTTGTGTGTGATCTTGTTCCAGTACTGCTGCCAGGCTTGGACCTCTGCGCCGATCATTACCTCAATAGGTTTCCGAAGCAGCAGTCCCCGCTCTATCTCAGCCTTGTTGGAGTTCCAGCGGGTATCGTTGGCGAGAACTGGATCGTATGTGAGCTTCCTTTCCGCATCTGGATCGCTAGCAGTGATATATACGGCGCTGTGGTGGGCGTGTAATTGTTTGAGTCTCTCACTAGAGCTCCCTAGCCACACCATGATATTGTGAAGCTTTCCAACTGGACCCGCCTTGCGCCACTGCTTCATCTTCCTTAGAAAATCATCAGCAATCTCCTCTGTATCCTCGGCAAATCCGTCCGGATCTTTGCCAAAAAGAAGCGCCCGTGCGACAAGATTGATCACATGGCCCATACAGCGAAGACGGTGCCATGCTTTATCGAAGCTGAAGTCAGCAGACAGGTCCTCAAGACACGTATCATTCTCCGTTGCGTTATCTGCAACAAAATATCCGATCTGGTCCTCAGTGATTGCAAACTCTGCAAGAACTGCCTTTACCCGTTCTGCAATCCTAATACCGGTGTGGCCGGTAGACTGCTCAGGTAGGTCAAGTAGGAATGTGCGGAACGTGTTGTCGGCGTCAATAAAGTGTACAACAAGCCCTATTGCACATTAGCTTCTTATTATAGTGTGGATCTATCCTCACATTCTGAGATGGTCCCATGGATAAAACATCTCAGAGGCTGGGGACATGAAATATATAATTACCTGCAAAGCATTTCATAGACCTGCTTGTCCAGAGGTCAAACGCCACATGAATCTTCGTCTGAGCCGCATGGAGCAACTCCGTGATGATTCCTTTGTTGCTCGTGTACTCCTCAATTATCCACGCCCGCATTGTTGTACGGTGTGGGAGGCAGTGATTTGAAGCCGTTAGGGGGTTCGCGTACTGGCAGAGATCTCGGAAATATTCGTTTTCGAGTTTGTGAAACGGAATTTGATCACGAACAACCCAGCGAAGAAGACGCTTCTCCAACTGATCCGGTTCAAAGGTTGAGTTGTAGTGATTCATAATCCGCTGATCGCGTAGATTGTTCGCGTTAAGGCCAATGGGCTCGAAAAAAGTGTGCCTAGGCCGCTTCGCCGCTGGCTCACCACCCTTATCCAGCGCTGCTATCAATTCAATTCAAGTAACACAAAAGCAAAAAAAGCGGCTATCTGATTGGAGAACTTGAATTGGTTACCCAATTCAATTCAAGTTATCCAATTAAAATACAGGGTTTTTTGCTTTTTTATTACTTGAATTGAATTGATAGCAGCGCTGTCCTTATCAAGGTGGTGATATTTGAGCATGTGGTTCTTGATGTTCTCTGTCAAAGATATTCCGCTCCAGCCGAGGAGGCGTCCCGACCCACTTGGGCACCGTTGTTGTGTATATAACTGGGACCTTCGTCCTCTTGACTTGGGCAGTGATCAAGGCCAATAGACTCTCTACAACCCTCATATGCATGGCATCTTCTCATTTACTTTTGACATTCTCAACGCCCCTGGAAGCGAACAAGTACGACTTATGCGGCTTCTTTTGATGGCAGCTCTTGCACAACCAGAAGCGATTCTTCTCATCTGTCCCCTTCTGGACCTCAAAACCGTGCTCCCAGTACCAGCCGCGTCGATCTGACGTGTTATTTGGTCGAATATAGCCAGGTATGCGACCCCAATTGAGCCCTGCATATGCGTCATCGTATGGTGGGGGTGGCGTGTTGTCAATAGGCACATCACTGCTGTGGCCTGACGGTCGCTGCAACTCGGAAAGTGCTGGAGGATCTGTCATGGAAGTGGAAAGGGACGTGGCTGATAACTGATTGTCAGAAGGCACGTAGCCAGACATTTGGACATCTTGTGTAGATAGTAAACAAACAAGGTAAACAATCGTCTCTGCTGTTAAGGCGGGGCAGGTCTCCTAGACGAGCCATTCAGAGGCCGTATTTGTCTTGCAGGGGCCTCCAGATTGGCCAATCCGATACAAGCAGCCCCGATCCTCAGGGACGCTCACCTACCCTAGGGCCAAAACTAGGTATACGGTAATGAATCAACGGCACCTTCCTTTGTCATCTTACTTTCTTGGCATGCAGATGTTAAGAAAGTAGCCCCAATTACACCAATTTTCTTAACAAGTGCACCACAACAGCCACAAACCTGCGCTTCGCGCAGCCCATAGCGGCGGCGATGGCATCTGCCACCACCCGCCCGCCTGATGTCTCAGATCCTTTCGACCTGGGAATTCATACCCCCGCCAATCTCAATCGAAGAGCCCGCACTGCCCTCCTGCAAAACAGCCCCGCTGTCGTGAATGGACCTGTTGGTGTCCCGCCCGCCTTCGGGAGGACGGCCCAAACGCCGTCTTCACCACTTAATGCCATCTCTACTGCTGCGGCCACGGAAGGAGCCCAGCTCGCCCACCCTGAACCCTCCCCTGACCCTACCCCGACTAATGAACAGCAACCAGTCTCTATTTTTGAAGCAGCCACTAAGCTCGCGCGCGACCGTGTGGAGGAGTACAATGCCAAGTTGAAGGTGTTTCAGGCCTTCTGCGCTAAATTTGAAGAAGCAGCAAAACAATTCACCACTGGACCCGAACGGGAATTCGCTCAAAAGTTTGCCGACAGCTTCTTAGACACCTGGAATCAAGCACTCACCGACGCCAAATCTGTTCCGGTACCGACCTATAGCACGGTCGCGGCCTCGCCCCCGGCCGCAAACAATGCCCTCGCCCACCAACCCCGACACCATCAACAACATCGCCAACAACAACAACCCCCTCATCGCCAGGGACAACCGACCGCAGGTGCCCCACCCCGAGAGGACCTCCGCGTCTTCATCCGGCTGGACGCGGAAGCTCCGGCCAGGACCCACAACGACTACGCAATCCGGTCCCATATATCCCGGAAACTCGGAGTGGACCCACGCAAGATCCCCCGGGTGCTCCAAGTCAGGTCCGGATGGGCCGTACTTGCCGCCGACATAACCACCCGCGACCTCCTCGTACAGAGACAGACCGAATGGGCAGCCGATCTGGGTGCCACTACCATAGAGACCCGGCAGGAGTGGTTTACCTACCTGGTCCCAGACTACCCCTGCAAGCTGGTCGACCTCTACGGTAATGAGGTCGACAGCGATGCTGCCATGAATGAAGAAATTGAAATTCAGACTGGTCTAAAGCCTGTCAACATACGCCCCGCACGGCAACAATCGGACAGCCCCCTGACAAAATCTCTGCTTGTGTCTTTTCTTGAACCCGTCAATAAACATTGGCGCCTCTTCAACAGCCGACCAGCAAGGCGCATCAAGAAGACCGACCGGCCAAGGCAGTGCAATATATGTTTGGACTACCACCCGTCACGTACCTGCCATCGGCTCCCCCTGTGCAAACGCTGCGGCAAAGCCGACGGCCACGAGTCCGGGGACTGTACCGCGCCCGAGCAATGCGCCAACTGCCTCGGCCCGCACAGCGCCAACTTCGCCGAATGCCCAGCCCGCCCGAAGAAGGTACACGGCGCGTTCCGCCGGTTGACCAAAGTACAAAGGGACCATGTCCGAGCTGTAGGCGCGGAAACATATCGCCAGCGCAACGCAGGATCGCAACAGCACGCACCTGACCTACAGCAAGACATACAGCAAAACGGCCCTCAGCAAGACAGCACCGGGTCGCAAGAACGATCGAGCCCACGGGCTCCCAGCCCGGCCGCGTCGAGAGCGCCCTCATGCATAATGGTGGCCACAACCCCGGAGGCGGAGGAGGAACCCGAGCACCCAAGACCTGGCTCTCCAAGGAAGCGCCGCATCGTGTTGATCACGCGCACCCACGACCAAGGGGACGAGTAGACGCCCACGGACACGAAGACGTGACAGAAAGACTCTCCGAGTCTTTCAAGCCAACGTCGGCAAGGTCCCGCCAGTCCACGACTGTGCCCTCGCACTGGCAGACTCGGAACGATACGACATCGTTCTCCTCCAAGAACCATGGACAACGATAGCAAACTCCCGTTGCCTCACGAAGACTCACCCTGCATACGACACATACTCTCCAGTTGAAGCCTGGAACAACAACAGCACCCGACCCAGGGTCATGACATATGTCCGCCGAGATTCCCAACTCGTAGCAGACCAAAACCGACCCTACATAAGCCGTGATATTCTGTGGCTTACGGTCAACGATACAATAATCGTCAACTTCTATCGCCAGAACGACGAAAGAGATGCGCTGGACACTCTGCTACAATGGCCGATCCCCGATCGCTGCCTTGTGGCAGGCGACTTCAATGCTCGACATCACACCTGGCAGACAGGCCCGACTACGAACCGCGGCCACGAGATTGCCCATTGGGCATCCGAAAACGACCTCAGCCTACTGAACACCCTAGACGTCCCCACAAACCCACACGGAAACACTATCGACCTCACCTTTACGAACGTACCTCTCGCGGAAGCCAACATCGAGGACCACCTCGCCACCAGCTCGGACCACTTCACTCTTAGCACAACGCTACCAAACATCGCGCCAGCACCAATACAGCCAGGCAAGATCCGGGTGACAACAGACGACGAACTCAAGCGGTTTGTAGAAATCGTAGAACTTGGATCGGCTGGGATCCCTGCCACTGCCTCGAGTGCACCAGAACTAGATGAGCTTGCATCCACACTTGTGAACCTGCTGCAGTCAGCAGCGAAGGCGGCAGGCCGACCTGCGAGGAAGGGAGCACGCAACGCCCCATGGTGGACTGAGGAGTGCGCCCTTGCCGCAGCCGGATATCGCGCGATCAGACGACTGTACCCCCTTGGATTCAACCAAGAGGTCCAGCTAGCCAAACGGGAGTTCCACCGCGTGGTCCGCCGAGCCAAGAGGATCTACTGGCGGAACCTGATCAACAGCTTCTCAGACAGCAGCTCCGTTTTTAAGGCCGTCCGATGGCTGAGATCGCCAGGAGCCTTCCAACCTCCTCCACTGCAAGTGGACGACGTGGTCTACGAAACCCAGCTGGACAAGGCTAACGCGCTCCGACGAGCTACTCTAGAGCGCAGAACGGCGGAGGATGACATCCAGGATCCCTGGATCCAGGTCAATCCTCACAGAATGATCCCTTTCCCACAGGAAATCTCCCTTGAGGAAGCGCAGGACGCGACTCTTCAAACTGGAAATACATCTCCAGGAGCCGACAACATCACAGTCAAACTTCTCACGGCAGTATGGCACATCATCGGAACACACGTTCGCCGCCTCTTCGAGGGGTGTCTGGCCATAGGCCACCACCCGAAGCCTTTCAGAGCGGCCGAGGTGGTGATGGTCGCCAAATCTGGACGTAGAGACCTGACAGAGCCGCGGGCATGGCGGCCTATCTCTCTGCTCTCTTGCCTCGGCAAGGGGCTAGAACGGTTGGTCGCGCGCCGTCTTGCGTGGGCATGTATCCACTATGGAGTCCTCCACCCACAACAAGCCGGGGCGCTCCCGAAGAGGTCTGCGACAGACCTTGTGGCCGCCCTAGTCCACGACATTGAAGAAGTATTTGCCCTCAAGAAGGTGGCCACGCTGGTCACGATGGACATCCAAGGTGCTTTCGACACTGTCTTGCGCAACAGACTAATTCTGCGACTCCGCGAACAAGGCTGGCCGGAACATCTTGCACGATGGGCCGGTTCGTTTATGGACGACCGATCTGCCTGCGTCAGATACCAGGATACTACCACTCCGCTCTCTCCTCTCCAATGCGGCCTCCCTCAGGGGTCGCCGGTATCGCCAATCCTATTTTTGCTATATACGGAGCCCATCTACAGACTAAGCAACCCTCAAGGCCGGTTTGGCTACGCAGACGACACAGCAATCCTGTGCACGGGCGACACGGTAGAGGAAACAGCGGCTGCAGCGTCAAGATCTGTCGAAGAAATGGTCCGCTGGGGCGCGGCGAACGGAATATCTTTCGACCCTAAGAAGACGGAAGTCATGCACTTCTCCCGGAGCAAACTCGAGACCACACCGTCCATACGCCACGGCGATGTCGAAAAACACCCCGAGGCAGCAATGCGCTGGCTAGGCATCTGGCTGGACAGCAACCTGTCGTTCCGAGTCCACGTAGAGAAATGGACGGCTAAAGCCCAGGCTGTGGCCTACCATCTACGAGGACACACCAACACGATACACGGCCCACTACCTAGTGCCGTGCGAAGCGCCGTCAGAGCATGCGTTGAACCGGTTCTGCTCTACGGCACTGAAGTATGGTACCCAGGCGCAACCCAGCCGCGGTGGAACCAGCCGTCCAAAGACCGACCATCAGGTATCCGGCATCTCCTGCGGAGAATGACCGACGCCATTGTGCATTCCATGCGAGCCATACTCCCCGTCTGGAGGACGACCCCCATCGCCATCCTCCATCGGGAAAGTGGGATACCTCCTATCGCCCAACTTCTCGAAGCACGTCGATACCGCTTCTCCGCCCGACTCAAATCCCTTGATGAGGCACATCCCCTCGCGAAGCGCACGCTTCCACCCAGACAACCCACCTACCACCCGCTCATCAAGCGGAAGTACCAAACTCTAACAGAGAGCAGCTTCAAGACCCGTCTCCGACGGACTAATGAGCTCCTCGCACCCTGTCCACGCCCGGCTCTCATGCAAAAACGCTTCGACAAGGAACAGGACACACCCCTACAGACGGCAGCGAAAGAGGAATCGGCCGAGGCCTTCCTCCGGTGGGCTGAGACAGTAGGCCCAACCACTCTGATCGTATACTCAGACGGCTCCTTGTCCTCGGAAGGAGCAGCTAGCTATGGGTTTGCCATTCACTAGAAGGACCTTTCCATCTACGACGGCTCGGGCCGTCTTGGACCTGCCGAGGTGTTTGATGCTGAAGCTACAGGAGCACTGGAGGGCCTCAAGGCCGCTCTGAACCTCCCAGGATCAGCGACACGAAACATTGTGGTCTGCCTAGACAACCTGGCAGCCGCACCATGCCTACGGGGCACACCGTCCGATTCCTCACATGACGTCTTCCTCAAGTTCCAGGCGCTGGCTACATCTCATGGTGCCACACAAGTGCGCTGGATACCTGGCCACACAGACATCCCCGGCAACGAACAAGCGGATAAGCTGGCAAAAGCGGCTTCCTCGCTGCCGGAGCCAGAGGGTGCTCAGCCGACGCTGGCATATCTACGAAAGATGGCGAGGCAGAAACCGAAGGAAGCCTTTGAAGCATGGTGGGCAACCTCCGCCCCCGAGCAATATAAGAGATTCAATCTCAAGGCAACTACACGCTGCCCGCCGGAGCTCTCGCTCCCTCGGGCTGCTCTGCACCATTTACTCGCAGCAAGGTCCCTCCATGGGGATTTCGCTGCATACCACGAACGGTTCAACCACGAAGACGCGCGAATGACCTGCTCGTGCGGGCGACGCAAAGCACCTGATCATATCTTCTACTGCAGAAAGGTACCGCGACGGTGTCGAATGAGGCTTGTCCCATCGCCGACCGTAACAGTCAACCTCGCGATAGGAAGAAATTTCGACAAGTACACCAAGGTGGCCAAATCAAGCGGCTTCTTCGAAAAGATTTGTCCTCGTTACTAGACGAGGCAGACCTGAGACGCACCCGCGTCTCTTCCTCTCCTTTTATTGTATTCTCTCTTCTCTCCTATCTTCTCGTTTATTCATTTTCTTCAATTATACGGGCTTGACCGCCTCGTGCAGTCATGCCAATGCTCTCTCACCAGTCTCCCTAAAGACTGACCCATGTAGCGGCTACCGCAGCCGCGCCTGGTCATTCCGCTGACGGATAACAGGCTCGACAGAAATGCGCCTCTGAGCCGATGATATGCTGGATAGTGGTCTTTTCTGTATTGTACGAAAGAATTGCGTAGATTTTAGCATTAGAGACTCTAGCTCAGCACGTCCTGTGCCCCAATAGGGGACTTTTCGGGCCTCACGGCCCTCGGACGAAAAATATACAAACAAACAAACAAACAACTCAAAAAAAGCCGAAGTACTTGAGCTTCTCGTATCCATCGAGAGACCACATGAAGTTAGGCCCAGGAACCTGGAAGTTCTTCCGGTGCTTCCAATCAGCAAGGCGTCTTTGTTCGGCCCGCTTCTTCCACTCAGGGTTCGTTTGGTACTCGCGATATAAGGTATTCTGGCCGACAAGGACGCCGGCACGGATGCGGACGTAGTGGTATAGATACCCCCTGCCAAATCCTCTGATGCTTGAAGACTGACGGTCGTCTTGGAAGAGGAACTCTCTTGCTTTTTGAATAGCCTCCTGCCGTTCAGCCAGATCTCGGAAGCGCCGCTTCATGCCATGCTTCAGACGATACTCCTGTACAGTCCGCTCGGAGATCTCGATGCCGCGTCGCTTGAGATCACGGACGATGGAAGTGTCGCTATATCCGTATCGGTAGAAGTAGCCTTTGATCAGCTCGACGAAGGTGTTGGTATCAATCTTTGAGTGAAGGGGGGAGTACTCCTGGGCACCCCATTCCGTTAACCTCCTTTTCAGGGTTCTGACGTCGAGTACGTGCCCATCATCGCGGAGATGGGCACATATAGTGTCAATGGATAGTCCTTCTCGCCGCTGCTCAAGGATCCAGTCCTTGACGCGCTCCAAGTCCTTACGGGGCCTCGGCATTGTGCGAGACGCAGACCAAGGGCTCGAGATCGTGGTAGAGGTCGGAGTTCATACCTCCTTCCAAGGCTTCTAGCTGCAATATCCCCCTCTGAACCGGCATTGTCGGAGCCTCGGCGCCGATGGAATGGCATCAGCACCGCTTGGTATGGCATCAGCTCTGCTACATTGAAAACAGTGCGCTATCATTCAGCCGAAGGCTGACTCTACATTAATCCATAAGTTTTCCCAATAATGCCTTCCGTTAGGAAGGTCTTTGCCTTGAGGAATGCCTTTCGGTACGAAAGGTGCCTTTCGGTACGAAAGGTCTTCTTAAGCTCTGGGATTTCCACCCCCAAAATTTGGCCCCCCCTTGCAAAATTACCCGATTAAGCCATGCGCAACCGCACCTCCTAATTGGTCCTAATCCTCCCACTCTCATTTGCCCCAAATCCTCCCACTCTCATTTGACACAAATCCTCCCACTCTCATTTGACACAAATCCTCCCACTCTCATTTGACACAAATCCTCCCACTCTCTTTTGACACAAATCCTCCCACTCTCTTTTGACACAAATCCTCCCACTCTCTTTTGGCACATGTGGATGAGCTTCGAATTCACCCGCCCCCCCCCCCGAGATCAAGTGTAGAGAAGTCTTCATTGGCTGGGATTTTTCTGTTAAGAATCACGTGGGATTCATGTGAGCTTTTGATTTATAATAAAATGTCGTTGCTCTTGTCGTTTGCATTTTGTGAGATTCCTGCTTCTGCTCGAGTTAGGTGAAATCTATTATATTAGATCGGATTTTTAATATATAATATATATATAGGAAACAGCGGATTAATTTTTCTCGAAATCTCATTATTGATCTCCTTTATACCTTTTGGAATACCCGGTAGCCACTTGGCGGGCATGTTGGGTCTTTGGTGGATGTCTGGTGCTGAGAACCCCGCTTCAGACGTCATCATCGTCATCGAACGCGAACCGGGCGGGGGACATCATCGTCCCCCTGCGTAAAAGAGCCAGAACGGCCGGGGGCAATGGAATCGGAACAAAACACTCATCATCTATCAATACATACCTGACTGTTCCTTGGATTTGCTATCTAAATTATAAACTATATTATTGCTCGTATTGTGCGGATGGGTGCAATAATGATAACCGGGCCTCATTTAATGTTCCCCCGCACAATTGCTCCAGCCTAGCCTCGCCATCAAACATTTCCTGTGGTATTTTATTCTTGACTATATCCTCCACACGCGCCTTTGACAGCAATATAATACCATCCAGCGATTTGCACCGCGATAGCTGCACATACAGGCTATATGGATCGCACTTTCGTGGCTCGAGTTGTCCAGTCTTGGTGTTCAGCTTTGTCCCGGTTCCTCGCAGCTCCAGCGCAATCTGGAGGAGTGTTTCGCCTTGGATTTTGTAATCGGTGCATGCGAATGCCGCAGTGCAGGGAAGTCCTCGGCGGCTCACATTATGCCTCTGCCAAGGCCTCTTCTTGACCCTCGTCTTCTTTTCGATTGGTATTTGGGCACCCGTTGGAGTAGTGCCAAGCGGAAGTCGAAGTGCAGCTTTAGTTGACGTCTAATCGATTTTTAGTGCCGCCAAGGATCGGTCGTGGTTTGGCGCCGACTACACACCTCTCAACTCCACGGTCGGCCACTTGATTGGGGGGATTCAAACGCCCGGTTGTGGGGATTGGCACGGTCGGACTTCCGGTCAAACGAAGTCCGAGGGCGACTGGTCCGCGATCCCGTGGCATCCTATGACTGCGCAACGTCCTTCACATCCCCACAGGCATCTGTAATGTCATTGGAAGTCCGATTCTAGACGAATACGATATCCATACGGGATCTAGTGTGCAAAACACAAAAGGCACCATCATCGATAAACAGGGTCGGACCGTTGCCTACTTTGACCCCCACGGCAAATTCTTCCAGGTGAGGTTCAGCAGTCCACCGGTTGGGCCTCGGGTTGGCCCTATGCCCTTTGATCCGTCGGCAATGTACTGGATGAACGTGCGATGGGCCGACAGTGAGCGGGAGAAATGGGAGGCATCGCGTGCCGGCCAAGACCTGCAGCCGGCGGAGGTAGGCCCACTTTCTGTTGAAATGAGAAGATTCAAGTTGCTTAATTCATCCTGAATGTACAGTAGGGGAACCACTGTTTATGTACAGGTATGATCTCTTGTAGAATGTTCCTCCTTCTTCCACACCTTGCCACCGACTTGGTCGCCTCACACTTGTGATTTCCAACACTTTCGACCGAGGAAATGCAGTGGCTCAAGAAACACTGGGGCAGTGAATTCAGGTTTCTAGCGAGCGACGGTCTCAACATCAACAAGGAAGAGGATCGCGAAGAGGGTCGTAGTATCCTCCGGGCCATCCTGGCCGACAGTGAGGACAGCGACGACAGCGACGACAGCGATATCGGTCGGGACTACCCTAACGATGGCCGCCCAGAGGGGCAGCTAGCTGACTAGTATTTTGACGCCGACGAACTCAAGTTCATCAAGAAGCATTAAGGTGACTCGCTAACATTCATGTCCAGCTTTGGGCTGAAATTCTACAAGACCGAAGACTGCGAAGAGGCCAAGTCTATTGTTAGTAGCATGATGCATCCCGATAACGACGACTACGCATCCGATTAGGGAGTGAAGGACGACTTCCAGCAAGAAGCCGGTCGGCTTAACAAGTTGGTACATGTCAGACTGTCGGCAATAGGGGAGGGCTAAGGGGGAACCCCAGGTCCAGCAGAGGCTAGAGCAACTGAGCGAAGAGACGACCCGGGGCTGCCGGGCAGATAAGTCGTGGGACTGGCTAGGAAGAATATTAAGAGCGTGGATATGCATTTTAACTGTGACGTAGGTGGCAGGGCACCATTAATCATCCCCCCTTTCCCCTTTTCCTCTTCCTATTCTTAGCTGAACCTAAATAAAGTAAAGAGTAAGATGCTTCTTGCTTTCCCATGTGCTAACGTTTTGGCCAATCCTTTGTACTCATGGAAAAAGCAAATCTGTTCACCATCTAACTATCTTAATTGATCAATTCAATTGTGCGAGTATCCACATCGGCAGGGATAGTAGCTCTTGGCTGAAAATGTTGGATGGAGATCGGCGATGCCACATCCTCTCTGCGCAATGAAATACAGCATCTTTACCAAGTGGTATCAATCTTCGCATTGTATATACGATATCATTTAATGTATCGTAAATATCAGATGTGTCTCTTCTTTGTTCTGTACATTTGCCTGCCAACCTTGCAGGCTTATCTTACAATTGCTCTCCCTCTCTCTCTCTCTCACAAAGTCGTAATCTTAACTGCTCTCCCATTTTTTATTGAAATATTTGCTAGTTCAATATATCATGTCTTCATCAACTTCTACCTCAACTTCTACCTCAACTTCAGCTTCTTATAACTACTCAAATTGACAATTTTCCCTCTTTGGTATTGTGATCTCTGCTAGTCTCAGTCCCCTGATCCCTGTCTCAATTATTCCCCCTCACCCTATTGGCTAGGCCTCTTAGTTCCGCATTAAACTCTTCAAATCGTGCCACTCAAAATGGTGCCTGCTCCGCAACGTCTGCTGCATAGGTCTTATTGGCTACGCAAAACAAAGGTAACACACACACACGCGCCCTATTGGCTAAGTCTCTTCATCCACCTACCTAGAGCTGACCACTTAAAACCGCGCCCTCTTCTCAACACGTGCAGCAACCCACTAGTAAAACAAGCTCTGGTTGCAAGCTTCGTACCGAAAGGCTACTCAGCGCAAGGGAGCCGCCAACTTGCCCACCACGCCCAGCTTCCAACTTCCAACTTCCCCCGGCGGACGTGCGCCTTCCCCTGTCTTCTTAAGCTCTGGGATTTCCCCCCCCAAAATTTGGCCCCCCCCTGCAAAATTACCGGATTAAGCGATGCGCAACTGCACCTCCTAATTGGTCCTAATTCACCCTCCCCCCGAGATCAAGTGTAGAGAAGTCTTCATTGGCTGGGATTTTTCTGTTAAGAATCACGTGGGATTCACGTGAACTTTTAATATAATAAACAGGAGACGCAAACCGCAAGCGGTCTGCCCAAAAAGAGCCTTGAGGAACGAAGTTAAAGACGAAAATCGGCCAACGCAACTTGAGAAAATTTTGGGGTTTTGAGCTGATATTTTGAGCTGACATGAAATTTGGATGAAGCAACAAGATCAGTAGCTTGGTCACCGTGACGTCATCCCAAGCTCGACTGTGAGGCGTGATTGGCATGTCGAGACTTGAAACGTATCAAGGCTCTTTACAAAACATTAGGAAAACCTTAATAGCAATCCGGGCGGAGTCATATTACTGGCACTCACTCTCCCAAAAGCTCACGATTACAACCATTGTGGTCAATTTATTTGATTGCAAGATACAGCATCTACCGTCCTCTCTCATCGTGAACATGTCGACGTGCCCGGTTCGGTTCCAATTTTCGTGCGACAATATCCCTGAAGGTCTGAATTTTACTCACGAGATTTCAAAGAGTCTCGTCAGGCCCCTATCCTATGCCCGGCAAGATGATTCATACGCCTATCGTTTTCAACGTGCAGTACTGCCTTTTTTAAAAGAACACGAACCGGCTTGTCGCGCAGCATCTAATCCGTTTTGCGGAATTTGCGGATCACCCATCGCGACCGTTCTACAGACGCCAATGTCCTTTCTTCACAAAGAGGGTGATCCCTACGTTGGAGTTCTTGTTAGCGGAGTGTGTGGGAAAGGCGAATGCGAAAGCCAGACGCGACAAGCCATCCAGGAGGAGATGTTCGAAGTTGGAGCAGGGGCCGAGGCTCAGGTGGAAGCCATAGTTTGCGCGGTGTGCGGAAAGATAGAAGGGATCAGGAAGTGCGGGCGGTGCAAAGCTGTGGCATACTGTGGCAAAGACCACCAGAAGGCAGACTGGAAGACACACAGGGGAACGTGTGTATCTCGGGACGAAGAAAGTAACTGAGCAGGGGAGTCACCTTGCAAGAGTCGCCTTGCAAGATCGAGAGTCATGGCTAGGTATAGGACAGGAGGGTGAAAGGGAGAAATACATTCAAATGTAGAGGCGCCTGACACCATGGCAGTGACCATTGTCTACTCTCTATCGGCATATTTCTTAGGGGGGTGCCGGCTGCGATGCGGCCGTGTTCCACCATCAGGACTGGGGGAAGGGGCTAATGTGATTGAGGATTCCTCAGCATCAGCTATAATCAACGGGGATGGGGGATTGGGTAAGGCTTTTGCGTTGTCCGCTAGGTGCGGTAGATGGAGGCGGCCTCCTGTCGCTTCTTGCGAAGTTGGATTCCCATAGGATGGCTCCGCAACGTCGCTGGCGCCCTCGGAGACGCGCTGTCTCTTTGAAGGGGAGGATGGAGTAGCCCGGCCCTCCCAGCGAGCGGACCGCTTTGAAGGCGGAGTAGCGGTCGGAGTCGGCGTGGCCGGGGGGACTTGGGCAGGCCTCGGCAGGTAGGCCAAGTCCAGGACACGGAGGGCCAAATGATTGGTGTCAGTGGTGCGACCAGCTACCTTGGCGGTGATGCTCAGGAGAGCTCCCGGTGATGGTGTTCTGACTTTTTGCCACCGCTTCGTATTTTCAAAGAAACAAGCCACAGAGAACGGGACCGGAGATGCCTTTGAGGCGTCGTACACGGATGTTTCAACGGTGAACCGGCGAGGCTCAGAAGGGTCGCTGGTGTTGTCGTTAGGTGATGGCACGGATCCGATAACGGTCACTATCGGGAGCCACTGTCCTGGTAAGTAGCGGCGATACTCTTCGAAGTCGGAGACGTCACCAGGGTGTCTAGGAAGGTCAGGCCGTGTGAGACCGAGTGTGAGTCGTGACGTACCTCGACAAACTGAGGGCCTGGACGCTGATCTCTAGTGTGCCGCCCACGGACTGGGTGGCGGAGAAGCGGCCGTCGGCATAGAAGAAGGTGTTAGGGGTGTAGAGGTCGCGCTCTTCTCACGTCAAATAGGCATGAATGCGGGTGCGAATGGGCTCGATGTCGATGCTAGAAGTATAGAAGCCGTCCTCCTCAAAGATGTTGACGTCAGCCTGGATCTCGACGTAGTTGGGTGCGTTTTCCCGACTCGGGTCGTCCGTGATGCTGTCCACAAAGTCTCGCAGGTGGATGGTATTCGAGAAGGTCACTTGCCGAGACATGTCGAGCAGAGGTTGAAGGCCGAAGCAATGCATGGAAAGGGGCAAGGAGTCGGGGGGTGCATGAGGGGCTCATATAAGGGCTTCATCCCAAATTTTTGACACACCGCCTAGGTCGAGCCACCGGGTGTTGTGACGGACGCGGTGTTAGAGGAGAAAATGTTGCATCTAGCAGATGGAAGTGATCATATGTTTGAGAAGCTCTTGCTATTCATCCTATCTAATGAGGGTCTTTGGGTCAGTCTTATAGATGAAGAGACTGATGATGACCTCGGATGATATCGGACAGCCGAGACGGTCCGGATGCTACGGACTATTTGAATTTATCTAGCTATTCACCTGATCAGAGGAAAGGCCGGTCTTGTGATGAGGCTGATGACGAGGCCGATGACGAGGCCGGTGACGAGGCCAGTGGCTATGGACGCCTATGACGAAAGACAGAAAGCTTGACTGTTATCATAACCGTAGAAATCCGATATCCAGATATGTGACAGAAAACCTTAATATCTCCGCCAAATCGATTGGCGAGGGCAGAAGACGGCAGACATTGAGACGCCCGGAAGATATCACCATCGATTCAAGGCAATATAGCCTGCCTTTGCGGCCCTGGGTGGAATGGTATCTCCGCTTCTGCCGGAGCAGAGGATCAGGGGAAACCCGGGTTGAGACGTAGAGGACGGATTCTAGGACTACGCAGGAGCAAGGCCCAGGGTCGGAGGGTCGGGCGGTAGGAGGTCATGGACAAGGTGGTAGGATTATTTATCTGGGGCCCTGCGTCGTGTTTTGTACAGCGTGGCAGAAATACTAAGGTAGGAGAGCTAGTAAAGGCGATTCATTATGGAGAAGGAGAGTCTAGCCGAGCAGTTCCGCCGACGGGATGCGCGCAACCGCGAGAACGTTGCGCTTGCCGGTCTGGGAATCCGTACATCGGCGGACATCTTCGAGGCTGCGCAGCTGCAGTTCCAGGAGGCAGCTAGGACAGAGAGCAACTCAGTGGCACCGGGACCGGTCGACGCTTCAGGGCTGGCGAGTCTCGGCATCCGGACGTCGGCCGACATTTTAGAGGCGACGCAAAGAGAGTACGAACAATCGAGGGAGGAGGGTTCTCGCAGGCGGCGGGGTCGGAAACCGAGGGAGTCTGGCAGCGTCGAGAGGCAGCCAAGGAGCCTAGAAGGCAGACCGGGAAACAACGAGGCTGCAAGGCCGGGAAATAACCAGCTTGCAAGGCCTGGAACATTGTTCCGGTCCGTTCAGATAGACGGAGGCAGCGGGGTGCCGTTAGCCCCACGACCGGCCAGCGAGGAAGAGGCGCACAATCAGCTGAATACGGCGATGCTCGCGGGATCAGATTCCCGTCCATGGGAGGAAATGCTGGAGGCTGGGCGAAGGTCTCTGGTCGCAGATCTAGGGCTTCGGACGGTGGCTGATATTTCCGAGGAGTCGAGAAACGACAATATTTGGCAATGGAAACGGACGAGGACAGTGGAGTCGTTCGGCCAAGTCGCCGGCGAGGCCGAGGATGCGGCGGAGGACGGTGCTCCTCCTGCGGGGCCGAGTACGCAGCCGGGAAGGAAGAGAGCGGGTTCTGGCCGCACTGATCAGCCAGCACCGAAGCGCAAGAGGGCCGCGGTCCGCCGAGAGAGGGACGAGGAAGAACAGGCGGGGGACCTCGCCTGCGTCTTAGAGGCGCTCGATGAAGAGTTTGCGGAGAAGGAACGACTCTCACACGGACAGGAATGGTGTGCGCCTGTGCCTCACGAGAGGAAGGTGAAGACGGTCCAGGAATTTTACAAGGCGTTTCATGAGACGAGGACGTTACCGATCCTCACCTGCATGTTCTGCTACCGTAAGTACAGCAGGGCAGAGTTGGAAGATGTTGAGTGGGACAGGTGGATGGCAAGTCCTGTCGAGAAGCGCGATGGATCACCCTTCAAGTGCCTCCGGTGCTTCCCTGTGGGGGGGAAGATTCGTGGGTGTGCGGATTGCGTGAGACAACTGAAGAGAGGCGCCTTGTCTCCGGCCGCACAGCTGCACACCAAGCTAGGATGCGAGCACATGTTTCCCGATGAGCTGAAGGGCCTCACGCCGGTGGAGGAGAAGCTCATCGCGCTGAACTCGTGTTACGGCTTCATCACCAAGTACAGCATCCCAGAGGGGCACCGGCAGAATGTGAGATATCCGAGGCATGTCAAGGGGCACATCACGGTATTCCCCAACAACGTGCAGGAGCTAGCGACAAGGGTGCTTCCGCATCCGCTCCTGAAGGTTATGGATGACATTCACGTGTCGTGGCAGGGGCCGGAGAGGCCGGCGCCGAGCGATCTCTCGGCACTGCTCTCGGTGCGGCGCCGAGCGATCTCTCGGCACTGCTCTCGGTGCGGCGCCGAGTTGTGGAAAGGGCCCTAATGTGGCTGAAGAGGCACAATCCTTTGTATGTCGACATCGACATTGATACGGCGGAACTGGATAGCTGGAATGCACCGTCGCACGGTGTGCCATACCAAGTCTATGAGCGTTTGGAACGGGACGAGCCGTCGGCGTGGGAGAAGGCACGAACGGCACAAGTCGTGCCACCCACAGAGCGCGGCTTGGAGGATGAGGGAAGCGTAGATATTCGAGAAGTGCTGGCAACGCTGGGCCACGGGTTCGATGCAGGCATCGGGGGGGACGCGGCGGGGAAATCAGTGGATGCCGATTGTGAAGCCGGAGACGAGAACGTCGATAGTGCTACCGCCGCTGCCGGCCCGGTCCACGAGATCAGCTCGTCCGGGATGTTCGCCCTCGATGGGCGACCGGATATCGCGGACGCGGAGAAGTTGCGGTATGTCTACGATGCTCTGCGCCATGATGATGCCCGTTACGAAATACGGGCTGGGATGTGGGCGGGATCGGCCGAGGTGCGACATGGAGACACGCGTGAACCCTATATTCTCGTGTCCAGGGGGGAGGACTTTGCCGATCCCTTCGACGCACCGTTCTTTGCAAAGACGTTCCCGACTCTGTTTCCTATCGGTAGAGGGGGCCCACGCCAGGCCGAGGAGAGCCTCACGGACGTGGGCGGTGAGGTGGATGGAAGCGTCGAAGCGGAGGCCAGGGCGCGGAGTCTCGTCTCGTCGCGAAATATGACCCTAGAGACGTGGGCCAAAGTGGTGCTCCAGCGCCACGGCGGCCGGTTCGCGACACATCACGTCTTCGCCTTTCTCGTCTTCAACATGGGAGTGAGGTCGAGAAATCGTCGCGTCAGCATGCTCAGCGTGACGAGGAAGAACTTCCCGGAGGTGGAGCGCATTGTAGGCTCGCTGAGCGCGGAGAGGTTGGAGGCGGCCAAAGTCGAGCTGGAGACGACCAGGAAGACGGGTGACGAGGCCGTTGGCCAGTTATTGAGGAGCCTGTCGCTGTACGGGTTCCGCCAGCCAATGTCGAGGGAGAGCCGGCTGAGCATGCGGCGGAAGATCAAGTCGCTCATTATACGGGAAGGCATACCCGCGATATGGTTCACGCTGAACCCGAACGACATCACAAACCCGGTCAAGCTCAGGCTTGCTGCATATCGGACGCGGGATCCGGACGAAGCCGAGGCCTTTCTAACGAGCCTCGACCTAGCATATAAGCGAGCACGGCTGGCGGTCTCGGATCCCCTCAGCTCAGCAGTCTTCTTCCACCGGGAGATGTCCATGTTCTTCGAACACTACGTGAAGGTGGGAGTGGATTCTGTGTTTGGGCGGATCAGCAGGTACTTTGGGGCTGTGGAGACTAACGAGCGCGGGGCGCTCCACGTCCACGGATTGCTCTGGCTCCAGGGAAACATGCACCTCAGCTCCATACTCGGAGATGTCGCGGGGGAGGATCAAGCGGAGTACCGGGAGAGAGTCATCCGGTACATCGACAGCGTCTTCGAGGAGGTTGGTTCCCCGCGCGCAAGAGCGACTCAGGAACGCATTATCTAACATGAGAGTCGATAAATGTAGGATCTCGACCAGGAGGCTTCCTCGGTGGTGCAGGCGGAGAGGTCCGTGACGTCGGACATATCGTCGCTGCTGCGGAACAGCCAGCAGTTCGCCTCCTCGTTCGACGAGGAAAGCAACTTTTGCGCAGGCGCTACCCAGATCCACACCCACAGCCCTACGTGCGTGAAATACTCCATCAAGGGACAGCGCAAGAATCGAGATCCGTGCCGGTTCAAGGCGCCGTGGAGATTAGTGGAGAGGACGGCGTTCACTGAAAGCGGAGTGTTGCAGATCCGGCGAAGTCACAGCATGGTGAACCGGTGGAACAAGGCCATGGCGGTAGGATTGCGACACAACCACGACATCTCCTTCATCGCGACTCAGTGCAAGACCATGGCCATCGTGTTCTACGTGACCAACTATGCAACCAAGGTCGAGGATCCGGTGTGGAAAAGGGTGGCCGCAGCGGCAGAACTGCTCCCCGTCCTGAACGAGTCGGTCACCGAGAGCCAGACGGAGGAGGCGAAGCGAGACCAGAACAGAACGCGCCAGTTCCTGATGAGAGTCGCGAATCGCATCTTCACAGACCGGCCGCTGTCGCAGGTCGAAGTCGTCGCTCATTTGCTAGGGTATCCTACTGAGTTTGCGAGCAACCATGGCTGGACCTTCCTTAATGCATCTTCCCTTTACTGGCACATCTTCCGACGGTGGCGGCACCTGCGACGCCAGAGCGGCATGGAGATGGCGGACGAGCAGGTCGAGGAGACGGTACTCCTAGAAGAGGCCGGACAAAGGATCTCTTTCCTGCAAGCATACCCGCACCGCGGCGGACTACTGCAGGGACTGTCGCTGTACGACTACATGTCCGTAGTCAAGCTGAAGCGGAGGAGCAACGGAGCAGGAGTCTGGGGGGAGGTGCAATTCGACAGCTCGTGGCCCCTCTCGCAGACGTGGGTGCAAGCGCTGCGAAAGCCCGGCGAGCACGCTGTCGTCTGTTTCGATGGTTACCTGAGTACGGACTTTAGCGACGAAGGCGAGGTCTACCATAAGAGGTACGTAGCGAGCACGCGAATAGCTTGACATGTCTGCCCAAAAGCTGACGTTGCTATGGTAGGGCGGCAGTCCAGCATCTCGCAATATTCGTGCCGTGGGAATTGTTCTCGTCCGAGACATCAGGCGATATCAACACCATCTGGGAAAGACAGAAACAGGCGCTGCCCCGGAGGATGTCCTTCCTCGCAGATAACATCCAACTCCTTCACCGGTCGGCTGAAGACGCGAAACGCGATGCGAAGCAGTGGGCCGCCCAATCCGGGGACGGCGATCCCACCTCCGAGGCGATCGGCCCGGATATGGGCGACGGTGATGAGGGACCGGGTCGGGCGTTCCGGTCGGACGGCGTCGCCAACGCAATCCGCCTCATCGACGTCTTGAGGACGACGATGGGAGCCAACCAGGTCACGGCCGGCTCGAAGGAGATCTCGAGAATGATACGGCAGTTGAGTCGATTCCACCAAGTGGCCTTGCGTTCAATGGACGAGCCGTGCCGTGCGATATTTAACGAGCAGGGGCTGGACGCCCAAGAAGGACCGTTTCTGGGGGCAGATGTACCAGGACAGGGGTTGATCAGGTCCATCAAGTCGCAGCAAAGGAATGTGTCGAAAGAGAGAGAAAGGATGATCCAGGGAATACAAGGCCGGCCTGACGACGACACCATAGGTCACGGTTCAGCTGTGGACTGTGAGCCGAACGGGTTCGGCGAGCAGGGCGAGGGTCTCACAAGTGCCGATCCGGGGGCCTCAGTCCGGGGCACAGGTCCTTCGACGAGCATCCACTTCGGCCCGTCGACGTCGTTTTCCGAGGCAGGGAGGCAACTGGCTGAGGCGTTCACGCTCAACGAGAGACAGAGCATCGCCTTCCGACTGATATGCCGCCAACTCGACCGGGTACGTCGCGATGAACAAGGGACATCTCAGCTCTGCCAATTCGTCGGCGGCGAGGGCGGCACGGGGAAATCACGAGTCATTGGTGCCGTCGCCGAGCTGTTCGCGAGCAGGGGGATGTCGCACCGTCTGTTGCTAACGGCGACGTCGGGAACGGCCGCCGCGAGCATTGACGGGATCACCATCCACTCCGCATGCGGGTTCTCCAAAGATACGGCGGCGCGGTCTCGCCGAGTAGAGCCGGACGGCTTTGCAGCGCCCAGCTCTTCTGGTCTCCGTATCGATGGGCAGACCACGGCCGAGTGGCAGGAGAAGTGGTTGCTGATCATAGACGAGGTAAGCATGTTGGGGGCGAGGACACTGTACACCGTAAACGAACGGCTCTGCCAGCTCCGAGGATCTGCCCGCGACTTCGGTGGGATCCCCACCGTCCTCTTCTGCGGAGACTTTCACCAGTTCCGTCCCGTGCAGGAGAGATCGATCCTGCTCCCGAGCACGGCCATCGCCTGGGACGAAGAACGATCGTTCACAGCTGAGCAGAGGTACCAGCACGACAGGGCACACGCGCTATGGAACAAGTTCACGACGGTGGTCATGCTAAACGAACAAGTCCGCGCCGCCGGCGATCCACAACTGCAGCGGCTGCTGACGCGAGTGCGCCAGGGCGTGCAAGACCAGTCAGACCTGGAGTTACTGAATAGCACCTGCTACCGGGAGGACAGGCAGATCCCATGGGAGTCGGGCATCACGGTGGTGACGCCGCTGAACAGAAACCGCTGGAACCTGAACATCGAGGCGTCCCTCTGTTTCCAGAAGGAGCGGAGGGCGCCGCTGCGCATCTTCATCTCCGAGCACAGATGGAAGGACGGGGAGCCGAGTGAGGAGGAAGCCGTCATGATCCTCAACCAGGGAGACGACAGCGCCATCCCGGTACCTGCCGTCCTCATGTTCGTTCCGGGTATGCCCGTCGTCGTGAACCAGAACACCCACCAAGGACTGAAGCTGGTCAACGGAGCAAGCTACGCGGCGCTAGACGTCATCCTCGACAAGGCGCACCCGGGCTATCACGTCGACGCCGATATCATCCTCCACTTTGGCCCTCCGGCGGGGATCGTGCTCGCGTCGGAGACGACGAGAGACCTCCGCTTCGTCGGTATGCCGCCCGGCACGATCCTCCTGACGCCTATCAGCATCAAAATAGAGTGCCAGAGGAAGCGGCCGTGGCAGAAGAACAACGTCAGTAGGCGGGGGCTGCCATGCGCCGCGGCTTTCGCATGTACGGACTACAAAGTCCAAAGCAAAACGTTAGATCGGGTTGCCCTCGAACTGCGCGGAACCAGGACGACGAGCATCGACGGTCAGGTGGTCCCGACACAATGCGACCCGTACAGTCTGTACGTGCAGCTGTCACGATGCAAGTCGCTGGACGGCATCATGCTCCTGTCAAAGGCGCGAGAGAGGGACTTCGTAGGCAACAAGGTGCCCGACAACATGGTTGCAGCGGAGTGGAGGCTGGAACGGTTGAGCGACGCAACGATCAGAAAAGCCGAGCTGTGGGACTGGTCAGGATAAGAACTGATCAAGAAGTCAGACAATAAGTGTTAGTAAGATGTAGATGAAGGGGACCATAAGGTGAAAATGCATTTACAGATTAAAGCTGATGTTCAGGATGTGGTTCATGATCGTTTTCGATTTCGATGTTTTCTAACGCTTTCAGGGCGTTATCACAGAGCTTAGAAGAGATAACACGTGCTTGCCGCCTGGTACGATTAGTCATCTTATCTCTTTCGTTGATGTTATATTGACAGCACGAGGGGTTTGGTCAGGTGCTGAAGCACGGGGTTTTAAGGGCGAAACTTTTGATTGGAGGAGTCAGGTGATTTGAGGCCCGGAAAAAGATGGCGGCATATAAAACCTTTCGTCACTTCGTTCCTCAAGGCATTGTGGCTCGTGCCTGCCATTGTGGCTCGTGCCTACGGCAGCGGAGCACGCTACTCACGTGCACCCCTCGAGCAAATGGCCTGAGTGCCATGTCCAATAATACGCCCACTGCTCTGCAGAAATTTTGTACATTCGATTTACTGGACGCCCTGTGGTTGTGGTTTGAAAATGAGTTTTAAGATGGAGTCTATTTGGTGGAAAAAAAACTCCGCACGCGCCCAAAAACCTGGACAGAATCCTCAGGCCATTTGCTCGAGGAGTGCACACAATGGCCTGAGCTTGCTGAGGTAAGGAGCTCGGTTTGTGATAGCATTATTGCTCTTGTCCTTATACTTATATTTTATGAGATTCTCTCTTATGCTCTGATTATATATATATTGGTTTTCTATCCTTCTACCTACTTCTATTTATATATAAGAAACCTATTATCCAAATTACATTACCGCTAGTACCGGTATTGTGCAGATGGATATGACAATGACAATAACGATAATCGGGCCTCATTTACTGTCCTCTCTCGCACAACTGTTCCAGCCTAGCCTCGCCAT
>JAGMUV010000061.1:0-33484 GCA_020744425.1 Dactylonectria macrodidyma | reverse complement strand
TGACTTAGAACTGTGATAAGCTTAGAATGTGATAAACCCTTATAGGGCTTTTATTATATAACGATTTTGCCTTCTGATATCTAGCTTTTCTATCTAGCTTTTCTAGTAATGCATTTTAAAGGGTTAAATAGGATAGTAAGGCTTATATCCTAATATAGTAAAAACTCTAGTTATTCTAAGTTACTATTGCTTTAGGCTTAGGTTTTAGGCCTTTATACTATTATTCACTATTAGTTATATTTTTTTTTAACTATTTAACCTCTAGCCCCTCTCTAAGTATGCATTACTAAGGATTATAACTTTAATATATCTGTTAATTTAATATATAATATAAGATTTATAAATCTATAGTATTATAATTATATATTAGAAAAGCTAATAGATTTTATCTTTTTTAATATATACTTATTTAAATTTATAATTAGTTTAAAAAAATTAATAAGTAAGAATATAAATAGAATTACTTTATCTTTTTAAAATAATAAATTTTAATTTTAAAAAGTATTATATTAATTAAAATTACTTTTAAAAAGATAAATATATACAAATTATTTTAAATTAACTTATAATTAAAAGCTATTTATTTAAATATTTAAAATTAGAATTATATAATTTACTATTCTTAGATCTTTTTCTATTTTATTTAAGACTTTGATTTTTTATATTAAAATAAATAAATATACTTTACTATTATAAATAAATTAATATTTTTCTTAATTACTTTAAATAATAATTATAGTATAAATTATTATATTTAAATTAAAAAAGAGAGTTAAATTATTATAATTTAAAAAAGCTTATAACTATAAGAACTTAAGTAAAATAAGCTAACTTAGGACTAATAGTATTATTATAATAATAACTTTATTATTTAATCTTTTAATATAATTCTAGCTTTTATTTTAAAATAAATTATAATAGAAATAGTATTATTAATTAAATAAAAATAATCTTATTATTTATTTTTAAAAGAAATTATAAAAAAGGTTTTAATAATATATAAATATTTAAAATAGATTTTATAAAATATTATATATATTATTATTACTATTAAAACCTCTATTTAGACTTTTATTTTTATATTATTATATTTCTTATTATTATATTTCTATATTATGTTTTTATATTTCTTAAAGTATTATAAAATGGAAAACTTAATTTATTAATTAACTTAATAATAAATAGACTTTTATTCTTCTTCTTTTAAGACTTATTAATAAAACCTCCTTTTATTATATCCTTTTTTTATTCTTAATCTTTTTATATCTTAATAATAATTATACTATTTATAATTTATATTATTTTAAAATACTTTAATTTTAAAGATTGTTAAAATAACTTATTTATTAAAACGTTATTAAATTTTAATACTTTTAATTTTTTTTAAAATTATAATCTATTATTATAATATATATAATAAGCTTATATAATAAATAAGTAAGTATAACATTCTGATTTCAACTTTAAACTATAGTTCTAAAATAATTCTTAAAAATTCAAATTAAGCCTAAAATAGTAAAAACTTTAACTTTAACTTATTTATAATATATATTATTTTTATAAATTTTTTTAAGTTATATATACATATAGCGCTAGTAGTATTAAATTCATACTATTTCTTTTACTATATTTATTTATAACTAGCTTAATGATTCATTTTAAAATATAAAAAAAGACTAGGTTATTAACTTTTTAATTAAATATTTAAAATTAATTTCCTAAAAATCTCAGAGTTATATAGCCTGTTTTAGAAAATTTAAAGTTTATACTTTTAAATGTATAATATAAGTGTTACGCAAGCATGTTTTTTATGCAAGCATATTATATATGTTAGCTTTTAATTTATTAAAGACTTTTATATTTTTATTAAATTTTATATTTAAATTAAATATTAAAAAAGTATAATAATTATTAAAATTTACATTATTAAAAGTATAAAATATATTATATTAAATACTTATTATAATATTTATTATAAGTTAGTTAAATTATAAAGAGCTTAAAAATAATACTAATTTTTAATAAGTTAGTATTTAATAAATTAAATTATATTATAATTAGAATTATTAAGAAATAATTAAATTATAATAAAGTAATTATAATAAAGTAACTTAGAATATAATAAATATAAAGCTTTTATTATATTTTATACTTTTACTTTTTATTATCTAGCTTTTCTATTTAGCTTTTTTAGTTACTTAATATATCTTAAAGGGTTAAATAGAATAGTAAGGCTTATACTTTAATATAGTAAAAACTCTAGTTATTCTAAATTACTATTACCTTAAGCTTAGGTTTTAAAGTCTTATACTATTATTTATTATTAATTATATTTCTTTTAACTATTTAATCTCTAGCCCTTCTCTAAGTATATATTACTAAGAACTATAACTTTAATATATATTATTATTCTTTATATTATAATCTCTATTTAATATTAAAATAATAAGATTATTTTATTAAAATAATATATTTACTTAATTAAGATTATTATTTAACTTTATATATATAAATTATATTAATAATTCTATATAATATATAATAATATTAAGGTTATAGTCCTTAGTAACGCACACTTAGAGAGGGGCTAAAGGTTAAATAGTTAAAAAAAATATAACTAATAGTGAATAATAGTATAAAGGCTTAAAACCCAAGCCTAAGGCAATAGTAACTCAGAATGACTAGAGTTTCTACTATATCAGAGTGTAAGCCTTACTATCTTATTCAACCCTTTAAGATATATTACTAGAAAAGCTAGACAGAAAAGCTAGATATTAGAAAGCAAAATCATCATACGATAAAAGCCCCATAAGGGCTTTCGTCACATTCCAAGTTACCTCATCGCAATTCCAAGTCACAATTCAACTCTTTATAATTCCAGCTCTTTATAATCTAACTAACCTATAACAAATACTATAATAAATATCTAATATAATATACTCTACGCTCTTAATAACTTAGGTTTTAATAATTATTATACTCTTTTTATATATAACTTAAATACTAAGCTTAATAAAAATATAAAAACCCTTAATAAGCTAAAAACTATAATAATAAATTATAGTTTTAAAGAAATTAGAATTATTAAGACTTAATAACTTTTTAATAATAAATAAATTATTTTAATAATTTTTAAGACTAAGGTATTCTTAAGACTATACTTTTTTAAAAGTAATTAATAATTTAAAAATTAAATTAAAAATAAAAAATACTTTTTAAGATAATAATAAAGCTAATAATTAAAATATTTTTAAAAAAAATAGTATTTTTAAAATTATTAGTTAATATTAATAAAAAGTAAATAATATAAATTATAAATAATATAATTATTATTAATATATAAAAAGACTAAGAATAATAAAAGGATATAATAAAAGGAGGTTTTATTAATAAATTCTTAATAATTAAAAAAAGAAAGATAAAAATCTATTTATAACTAGGTTAATTAATTAATTAAGTCTTTTATTTTATAATAATTTAAGTAATATAAATATATAATTATATAGAAATATAATAATAAGGAATATAGTAATATAGAAATAAAAGTCTGGATAGCGGTTTTAATAGTAATATAATAATATATATATATATAACGTACTTAATAAGCGAGCGCTGCAGACAAGCGAGCGCTGCAGACAAGCGAGCGCTACAGATAAGCGAGCGCTATAATAAGATTTTCACTTTAAATTATAATTTTAAAAAAAATCTTAAAAATCTAAACTAAGTTTAAAATAGCTAAGATTTTTAACTTAACTTATTTATAAAATATCTTATTTTTAAGAATTTTTTTAAGTTATATATATTTATAGCGCTAGTAGTATAAAATTCATACTATCTATTTTACTATTTCTATTTATAATTAGTTTAATAATTTTTTAAAAAGTCTAAAAAAAATACTAGTTTATTAACTTTTTAATTACATACTTAAAATTAAATCCTTAAAAATCTTAAAGCTATATAGTCTATTTTAAGAAATTTAAAGTTTAGAGTTTTAAATATATAGTATAGGTATAGCATTCGCTTAGTTATAGCGCTCGCTTATTAAGTATGTTATATTAAATATAAAAAATACATTTATATAATAAATAGTAAATCCTAATTATATTTTATTATGCTTTAAGGAATGAAAGGTCTTATGCTTTAATAAATAAAAGGCCTTATTAAACATACTTTCTTAGTCTCGCCTTTTTATTAGTTCTTAATATAGTAATTCTTATCCTTCTTAATATATACATCCTATGCTTTTTATTACCTTAATAAAATTATATAAATATTATATATTTTAATTCCACTTTCTTATAAAAGTTAAATAACGTATATAATAAGTGAGTGCAATAGACAAGCGAGTGTAACAGTGCACTATACAGTAAAAAATAACCTACCCCAGATAACCTAAAACTAATAATAAAATTATTAAACTTATATAATATATATAATAAGCAAGTTAGAAATACAAGCAAGTTAGAAAAAATCCCTTAACTCTCCTTCTTTTTATTTAATTAATCATTTCTTAATTACTAAATATATTATAATTAAGTAAAAAGGCAAATATTATCCTTACTCTTCAGGCTCTTTAAAATGATCTAAAATTATATATCTACCTTATTATAATATTATATAAAGTCCTGCTTAGTACTCTTTATAACTGATATTATAGTAAACCTTCTTAAGGTAATATTATCCCTACTTCGTATTAACTAACTGACCTTAAGGAATAGATCATTATTTAATTCATTCTTAACCTAGATTCATAAGGATTTCTTCTATAATTATATAATATTAAAGAAATAGCTAACTAACTACTTACTAATTATAATGCATTACCTATTAGTAAGTACTAAGCTTCTAACTTTATTAAGTAATACTAAGAGCTTAAGATCTATTTTTTTTATAAATATAACTATTAAAAAGCTAAATATAAAGATCTAATTATTATTTATAAGTAATTTAGACTTATAAAGAATATAATTATAAAATATAGTATTAATCTAATTAATATTTATAATTTTAATAAGACTAGCTTTATAATAAGTATAATTATAAGTAAAATAGTAATTATAAGTATAAATAAGTATAGAAATTTAAACTTAATTTAATTTAAAAACTAAGAATAAATTATAGTTATTTAAATAATTAATATAAAAAGCTAAATAATCTAGCTATTTCTTATAATTATAAGCTAATATTATCTTATTAATTAGTATTAAAAAAGTAACTTCTTAAGTAATTAAACTATTAATATATATAATAAGCAAGTGCACTAACTAAATAAGTACACTAAAGCAAGTTTATACCTTAAAATATGATTTTTAAAAAATATCTTTAAAATTTAAACTAGGCTTAAAATAGCTATAATTTAAAAAATAGATATATTAATTTACTTATAATAATTAATTATTTTTCTAGGTTTTTATAAAAACTCTTTATAAAGTTATTTAAAATAATCTTACTTATACTATTTTTTTTCTTATTTTTATTTTTAAAGAGCTAAGTAAATTTTTTAAAAGTCTAGAAAAAAGACTATCTTATGACTTTTTTATTTAAAGATCTAAAATTAATTCCTTAAAATTCTTAAAATTATATATCTAATTTTAGAAAATTAAAAATTATAACTTTTAATTATATAGTATAAGTAGTGCATTCACTTATTTAGTATACTTGCTTATTATGCATATTATAATAACTTTAAATAATTAAATTAATAATAAAATAGGTCTTAAGTAATTTAAATACTTTAATTAATATATAAAAAATTAAATAGAAAGAGTATAGCGGCTGCCGAAACCCGAGTTACTAGGAGCGTGGAGTGTGTTGCGCTAGACGTCCATTGTGGTGTTCGTTTTGGTCTCTGATGAGTTAAATTGCGATCTGGAATTGTAAAGAGGTAATTGAATTGCGACTTAGAATTGCGACGAGCTTGGAATGCGACGAATGCAGAGCCCTCACGGGGCTTTTATCACATGACGATTTTGCCTTCCGATATCTAGCTTTTCTGTCTAGCTTTTCTATCTAGCTTTTCTGTCTAGCTTTTTTAGTAATGTATCTTAAAGGGTTGAATAGGATAGTAAGGCTTGTACCCTAATGTAGTAAAAACTCTAGTCATTCTGAGTTACTATTATTTTAAGCTTAGGTTTTAGGCCTTTATATTATTATTTATTATTAATTATATTTTCTTTTAAATTATTTAATCTCTAGCCTCTTTCTAAGTATGTACTACTAAGAACTATAACCTTAAATATAAAAAATTAATTAATTAATTATTATTATCTTTTAATTTTTAATAAATATAAAAATTATTATTCTATTAACTTTAAGAAATATTATAAAGAGAATTATATTATTATACTTTATATATTATTTTATTTATTTTATTTACTTTAGCCTTTTAATATTAGATACTTTAAGCTATTTAAAATAGTTTATAATTAAATAATTAAATAATTAATTAAATACTTTATAACTTATATTTTAAAGACTGAGTTCTTTTTAGCTTTTTATATTACTTATAAAGCTATTATAATAAAGAATAATATTAAAAGAGGTTTTTAAAGAACTAAACTTATTCTTTTAAATCTAGAAGATATTATATTAAAGCTTAATATATAACTATAAACTCTAATACTAATTAAAAAGGAGATTAGCTTTCTTAACCCTTAGGTTTTAAAGACTCTAAAGACTATACTTAAGGCTAGCTCTTAGTTTAAATACTTTAAAAGATAAATAAGAAGATATTAAAGTAACTCTTTAGTATTAATTCTTAAAGTATTTAAATTACTTTTAAAAAGAATAAAAGTAATAATATATTAGAATGCCTTATTAAAGTCTAAAGTCTAAATCTTTTAATAAATAAATAAGACTTATAGTAAGTAATATAAAGTAAAAAGAACCTACTTATATAAAGGAAGGAAGATGACTTTAAATAAAAGAAGGGATAAAATAGATTAAAGAGATATTAATATATAGATAATAGCTAAATTATTAAGAAGTAATAATTAAAGGAGGTTAGTAATACTAAAGGAAAGGCACTATAGACATTATAAAAAGGTAAGTTATAATATAAGGACTTATTAAGTTATAATTAAGACTTTTAAAGAAGAGGATAGTAATTAGTTTTAATTAATTAAAGTCATTATTATATTTTTATGAAAGTTTTTATTTTAATAGTATAGGATTTTTTCTAACTTGCTTATATTTCTAACTCGCTTATTATATATATTAAGCTTTCTTTTTTTAGCTTAGTATATGTTAATATAATGAATTTTCTTTTTATAATTTTAAAGAGCTTATTAAGTTAGATATAATAAAGTACATAGTATGAATAGACTTTTTCTTAATAAGTTAAAAAATAAAAATATATAAAATCCTAGAAATTTATATCTTATATATTCTCACTTAATAAATATAATTTCTAGTTTTTAGTAATTTTTAGCTTAAATTTAATTTTTAAGAATTTTTAGAAAATTATACTTTAAAGTGAAAAGTTTAAGTATTGCATACTCTTATCTATTATACTTGCTTATTATATATATTATCTTATTTTATTAGTTAGAATAATAGTACTACTTATAATAAGCTTAGTAATTATACTATTTACTATTATATTACTATATATAAAATAATATTCTAGTATTTTAATTATTATTAAGTTAAATATACCTTTTCTTAATTCTTATTACTTTATATTATATTACTATTTTAATATTCTATTATATATATTAATATTAGTTATTATTAAAACTGCTATTTAGACTTTTATTTCTATATTACTGCGTTTTTATATAGTTATATATTTATATTACTTAAGTTATCTTAAGATAAAGGACTTAATTAATTAGTTAATTTAATTATAAATAGACTCTTATCCCTCCTCCCTTAACTACTAAGAACTCAGAACCTTCCTTAACTAAATTCTTTAACTATTTTAATAGAATTCCCTTAGTTTTTAATACAATTATTAGTCATTTTATATATTAATAATAGCTATATTATTTATAACTTATATTATCTATCTTTTATTAATATTAATTAATAATTTAAAAAATACTATTTTTTTTAAAAATATTTTAAATACTAACTTTACTATTAATTACTTTAAAAAATATTATTTATTTTTAATCTAATTCTTAAATTATTAATTACTTTTAAAGAGATATAGTCTTAAGAATACTTTAGTCTTAAAGATTACTAAAGTAATTTACTTATTATTAAAAAGTTACTAAGTCTTAATAATTCTAGTTTCTTTAAGACTATATCTTATTATTATAATTTTTAATTTATTAAAAGTTTTTATATTTTTATTAACCTTAATATTTAAATTATATATAAAAAGAGTATAGTAATTATTAAAACCTAAGTTATTAAGAATATAAAATATATTATATTAAATATTTATTATAGTATTTATTTTATTTTTTAATAAGTTAAATTATAATATAATTAGAACTATAAAGAGTTAAATTATAATATAAGTATAAGTTAGAATTATAATAAGCTTAGAATATAATAAAGTAAAGCCTTTATAAGGCTTTTATTATATAATGATTTTACTTTTTAATATTTAGCTTTTTTATATAGCTTTTCTATTTAGCTTTTCTATTTAGCTTTTTTATTTAGCTTTTCTATTTAGCTTTCTAATTACTTAATGCATTTTAAAGGGTTAATTAAGATAATAAGGCTTATACCTTAATATAGTAAAAACTCTAGTTATTCTAAGTTATTATTGCCTTAGGCTTTGGTTTTAAGCCTTTATACTATTATTTACTATTAGTTATTTTTTATATTTTTTTTACTATTTAATCTCTAGCCTCTCTTTAAGTATATACTATAAAAGGATTATAACTTTAATATTAATATTAGTATTAATAGTATCTAATGTATATTTTATAGTAATTATTATTATTTTAAAAAAAACTAATGTTTTCTTTATTAGCTTTATTTTTTAAGTATTAAATATAAGCTTTAAAAATTAAATACTTATATATGCTACTTTTATTATTAAGGTTATAGTCCTTTAGTAATGTATACTTAGAGAGGGGCCAGAGGTTAAATAGTAAAAAAAAAAGACAATAACTAATAGTAAATAATAGTATAAAGGCCTAAAACCCAAGCTTAAGGCAATAGTAACTCAGAATGACTAGAGTTTTTATTATATTAGAGTATAAGCCTTACTATTCTAATTAACCCTTCGAAATGCATTAAATAGCTAGATAGCTAAATAGAAAAGCTAGATATTAAAAGGCAAAATCATTATATAATAAAAGCCTTATAAAAGTTTATTATATTCTAAGCTTATTATAGTTCTAAGTTATAATTCAGCTATTTATAATTCTAATTATATTATAATTTAACTTATTAAAAACTAAAATAAATACTATAATAAATATCTAATATAATACACTCTATACTCTTAATAACTTAGGTTTTAATAATTACTATACTCTCTTTATATATAATTTAAATACTAAGCTTAATAAGAATATAAAAGCCCTTAATAAACTAAAGGCTATAATAATAAGATATAGTCTTAAAGAAACTAGAACTATTAAGACTTAATAACTATTTAATAATAAATAAGTTATTTTAATAATCTTTAAGATTAAAGTATTCTTAAGATTATACTTTTTTAAAAATAATTAATAATTTAAAAATTAAATTAAAAATAAATAATACTTTTTAAAGTAATTAATAATAAAGCTAATATTTAAAATATTTTTAAAAGAAATAGTATTTTTTAAGTTATTAGCTAATATTAATAAAGAATATATAATATAAATTATAAAAAATATAGTTATTATTAATATATAAAATAATTAATAACTATATTAGAAACTAAAGGAATCTTATTATAATTACTTTTAATATTAATTATAATAGATTAAAGGATTTAATAGAAGAAGGTTTTATAAAAGAAGAGGGATAAGAGTCTATTTATAATTAGGTTAATTAATTAATTAAGTTCTTTATTTTAAAATAACTTAAGTAATATAAATATATAATCTAGAAACGCAGTAATGTAAAAATAAAAGTCTGAATAGCGGTTTTAATAGCGCTACTTTTATTATATTTTACTAATCTTATTAATTATTAAGCTAAGTAATAATAGTCTTATATTTAAAGATATAAATAATCTTATAATAGCTTTAATTATTATAACTATTAAAAAGTTAATAATATTAAGTAATAAGAAATAAATATAAAAATTAATATTTTTTAATATATTAATTAACTTTAGCTATTTTTATTATTATATTTAATAGACTTAAGGTTTTAAATATTAAGTAAGTCTCGGTTTTATTAATTATACATTAAAAATTATATTATAAAAATAGAATTAATACTTACTTTAATATTAGAATATAGAGTATTAAAAGTAAATATATTATTTAATTAAGATTAAAATAGTTTAAAAGTAATTATTATTTAATAGAAATAGTATAAAAAGCTTAATTCTTATATTATTATACTATTTAATATAAGTTTATATAATATTTATTAAAAATAAAAGTAAAATTAATTAGAAGTGTTTATAAGACTAGTCTAAGTATTAATATATATATAAAATAAAATAAAAGTATTATAAGTTATATTAAGAAGGCTTAGTAATAAAGATATATTATTATTACACTCTTTTACCTTTTTATAATATAATAATCTTATATTTTAAAAGTAGATTTATAAATATATATATTAAAAGAATATTATTCTGTTTTTAATATAAAGTACTAAATTAAGACTATTTAATATATTAAATAATTACTTTATTAAATTTAAAAACTCTTACTTTTGTCTTTATTATATTAATAAAAATATAATTATTTATAGTATCTTTTTTATATACTTTTAAAAGTAATATAATATTAAATACTAAATAAGCTTAAAATAGTTATATATAAAGGCTATAAGGATTATAAAGACTTAGTACTAATTTTCTATTAATTATAATTATATTAAGGTTATAATCCTTAGTAGTGCACACTTAGAAAGAGGCTAGAGGTTAAATAGTTAAAAGAAAATTATATAACTAATAGTAATACTATTAAAACCGCTATTCAGACTTTTATTTTTATATTACTGCATTTCTATATTACTTATTTATATTACTTAAGTTATCTTAAAATAAAGGATTTAATTAATTAGTTAACCTAATTATAAATAGACTCTTATCCCTTCTTTTTTATAAAACCTTCTTTTATTAAATCTTTTAACTTATTATATTTAATATTAAAAGTAATTATAATAAAATTCTTTTAATTTCTAATATATTAATTATTTTATATATTAATAATAATAATATTTTTTATAATTTATATTATTTACTTTTTATTAATATTAATTAATAATTTAAAAAATATTATTTCTTTTAAAAATATTATTTCTTTTAAAAATATTATTTATTTTTAATTTAATTCTTAAATTATTAATTATTTTAAAAAAGTATAGTCTTAAGAATACTTTAATTTTAAAGATTATTAAAATAACTTACTTATTATTAAAGAGTTATAAAGTTTTAATAATTCTAATTTCTTTAAAATTATATCTTATTATTATAGCTTTTAGCTTATTAAAGGTTTTTATATTTTTATTAAATTTAATATTTAAATTATATATAAAAAGAATATAATAATTATTAAAACTTAAGTTATTAAAAATATAGAATATATTATATTAAATATTTATTATAATATTTATTATAAATTAATTAAATTATAAAGAGTTATTTTTTAATAAATTAAATTATAATTTAGAATTATAAAGAGCTAAATTATAATATAAGTATAAGTTAGAATTATAATAAGCTTAGAATATAATGAATATAGCGCTATTAAAACCACTGTTCGGACTTTTATTTTTACGCTGCTGCGTTTCTATATAGTCACGTATTTGCATTGCTTAAGTTATCTTAAGACGAAGGACTTAATTAATTAGTCGACCTAGTTATAGATAGACTCTTATCCCTCCTCCCTTAACCACTAGGAACCCAGAACCTTCCTCTGCCAAATCCTTCAACCCATCGCAGTTAATGTCAGAAGCGACTGTAGCAGGATTCCCTTAGTTTCTAACGCAGTCATCAGTCATTTTACGCATTAATAATAACCAGGTTTCTTATAACTTATATTATCCACCCCTTATTAATATTAACTAGTGACTTAAAGAACGCTATTTCTTCTAAGGATATTTTAAATACTGGCTTTACTACTAGTCACCTTAAAAAGTATTATTCATTTTTAATCTAGTTCTTAAATTATTAGTTATTTCTAAAGAGGCATAGTCTTAAGAATACTTTAGTCTTAAAGATTACTAAGGTAACTTACTTACTATTAGAAAGTTATTAAGTCTTAATAGTTCTAGTTTTTTTAAGACTATATTCTATTATTATAGCTTTTAGTTTATTAAAGGTTTTTATATCCTTACTAAGCTTAGTATTTAAATTATATATAAAGAGAGTATAGTAATTATTAAAACTTAAGTTATTAAGAGTATAGAGTATATTATATTAAATATTTATTATAGTATTTATTATAGGTTAGTTAAATTATAAAGAGTTAATTTTTAGTAAGTTAAATTATAATCTAGAATTATAAAGAGCTAAATTATGACTTAGAACTGTGATAAAGTAACTTAGAATATGACGAATCCTTATAGGGCTTTTATTATATAATGATTTTGCCTTTTGATATCTAGCTTTTCTATTTAGCTTTTCTATCTAGCTTTTCTATTTAGCTTTCTAGCTGTTTAATGCATCTTAAAGGGTTAATTAAGATAGTAAGGCTTATACTCTAATATAGTAAAAACTCTAGTCATTCTGAGTTACTATTGCCTTAGGCTTGGGTTTTAGGCCCTTATACTATTATTTACTATTAGTTGTTTTTTTTTTTTTTTTTACTATTTAACCTCTGGCCCCTTTCTGAGTGTGCGCTACTAAAGGACTATAACCTTAATAATGAATATAGAGCTTTTATAAGGCTTTTATTATATAATGATTTTACTTTTTAATATTTAGCTTTTTTATTTAGCTTTTCTATTTAGCTTTTCTATTTAGCTTTTTAATTACTTAATATATTTTAAAAGGCTAATTAAAAAACCTAAATATTAAAAAGTAAAATTATTATATAATAAAGGCCTTAAACAGTTTATTATATTTTAAGCTTATTATAATTTTAATTTATACTTATATTATAATTTACTTTATTATAATTCTAATTATATTATAAATTAACTTATTAAAAACTAACTTATTAAAAATTAATATTATTTTTAAACTCTTTATAATTTAATTAATTTATAATAAATATAATAATAAATATTTAATATAATATATTCTATATTCTTAATAACTTAAGTTTTAATAATTACTATACTTTTTTAATATATAATTTAAATATTAAATTTAATAAAAATATTAAGGTTATAGTCCTTTAGTAGCGCACACTCAGAGAGGGGCCAGAGGTTAAATAGTAAAAAAAAAAAAAACAACTAATAGTAAATAACAGTATAAGGGCCTAAAACCCAAGCCTAAGGCAATAGTAACTCAGAATGACTAGAGTTTTTACTACATCAGGGTATAAGCCTTACTATCTTAATTAACCCTTCGAGATGTGTTAAGCAGCTGGAAAGCTAAATAGAAAAGCTAAATAGAAAAGCTAGATAGAAAAGCTAGATATCAGAAGGCAAAATCGTCATATAATAAAAGCTCCGTAAGGGCTTTCGTCACATTCCAAGTTACCTTATCGCAGTTCTAACTCATACTCATATCATAATTCAGCTCTTTATAATTCTAGATTGTAATTCAGCTTATTAAAGACTAAAATAAATACTATAATAAATATCTAGTATAATACACTCTATACTTTTAATAACTTAGATTTTAATAATTACTATACTCTTTCTATATATAACCTAGATATTAAGCTTAGTAAAGATATAAAAACCCTTAATAAGCTAAAGGCTATAATAATAGGATATAGTCTTAAAGAAACTAGAACTATTAAGACTTAGTGACTTTCTAATAGTAAGTGAGTCGCCTTAGCGATCTTTAAGACTAAAGTATTCTTAAGACTATGCTTCTTTAGAAATAACTAATAATTTAAAAACTAGATTAAAAACGAATGATACTTCTTAAGGTAATTAATAGTAAAGCTAGTATTTAAAATATCCTTAGAAGAAATAGCATTCCTTAAGTTATTAGCTAATATTAATAAAGGGTGGATAATATAAGTTATAAGAAATGTAGTTATTATTAATATATAAAATGACTAATAATTATATTAAAAACTAAGAGAATCTTACTACTTAGTAAAATGGTTAAAGGATTTAGTAGAGGAAGGTTAGTTCTTAGTAATTAAAAGAGGAGGGATAAGAGTCTATCTATAACTAGGTTGACTAATTAATTAAGTCCTTCGTCTTAAGATAACTTAAGTAATATAAATATATAACTATATAAAAACGCAGTAATATAGAAATAAAAGTCCGAATAGTGGTTTTAATAGTATTAATAAAAATATAAAAACTCTTAATAAATTAAAAACTATAATAATATATAATTTTAAAAAAATTAGAACTATTAAAATTTAATACCTTTTTAATAATAAGTAAGTTATTTTAATAATTTTTAAAATTAAAGTATTTTTAAGATTATACTTTTTTAAAAGTAATTAATAATTTAAATACTAAATTTAAAATAAATAATACTTTTTAAAATAATTAATAAAAAAAACTAATATTTAAAATATCTTTAAAAAAAAATATTTTTAAATTATAAATTAATATTAATAAAAAGTAAATAATAAAAGTTATAAATAATATAATTATTATTAATATATAAAATAATTAATAATAAAAGTTATAAATAATATAATTATTATTAATATATAAAATAATTAATAATTATATTAAAAACTAAGGGAATTTATTATAGTTATTTTAAATATTAATTATAATAGTTTAAAGGTTTAATAAAAGAAGGTTTTATAAAAGAAGAGGGATAAGAAGCTATTTATAATTAGGTTAATTAATTAATTAAGTCTTTTATTTTAAAATAACTTAAGTAATATAAATATATAATATAGAAATGTAGTAATATAAAAATAAAAGTCTGAATAGTGATTTTAATAATAAATTATAATTATATATATTCTATAAAGCTTAAGATTAATATATATTAATATATTACTTTAGATTTTATAATTAATATAAGTAAATGTAATTATATATAGTAAATATATTTAAATATATTATAATATTATTATAATTATTTTAATAAAGTAATCTTAGTATTAATAAGAATAAGAAGGATTATATTAAGTAATAATCTTATAAAGTAAAAATTAGTAATTACTTTTAATAAAATTAATAATAATAATTAAATTAAAGTAAATAATAATATAATAAAGGAAATTATAATTAAAAAAAATAATATTAAATATAATTATTAAGGTTATAGTCCTTTAGTAGCGTATACTCAGAGAGAAGCCAGAGGTTAAATAGTAAAAAAAAAAAAAATAACTAATAGTAAATAATAGTATAAAGGCTTAAAACCCAAGCCTAAGGCAATAGCAACTTAGAATAACTAGAGTTTTTACTATATTAGAGTATAAGCCTTACTATTCTAATTAACCCTTTAAGATGCATTAAACAGCTAGAAAGCTAGATAGAAAAGCTAGATAGAAAAGCTAGATATTAGAAGGCAAAATCGTCATATAATAAAAGCCTCATAAGAGCTTCACTTCATTACATTCTAAGTTACCTTATTATAGTTCTAAGTTATAATTTAGCTCTTTATAATTCTAGATCGCAATTTAGCTTATTAAAGACTAACTCTTTATAATCTAACTAACCTATAATAAATACTATAATAAATATCTAATATAATACACTCTATACTCTTAGTAACTTAGGTTTTAATAATTACTATACTCTCTCTATATATAATCTAAATACTAAGCTTAATAAAGATATAAAAACCCTTAATAAGCTAAAGGCTATAATAATAAGATATAGTCTTAAAGAAACTAGAACTATTAAGACCTAATAACTCTTTAATAGTAAGTAAGTCACTTTAGTAATCTTTAAGACTAAAGTATTCTTAAGACTATGCCTCTTTAGAAGTAACTAATGATTTAAGAACTAGATTAAAAACGAATGATACTTCTTAAGGTGACTAGTAGTAAAGCCAGTATTTAAAATATCCCTAGAAGAAATAGCATTCTTTAAGTCGCTAGCTAATATTAATAAGGAGTGGATAATATAAGTTATAAGAAATATGGCTATTATTAATATATAAAATAATTAATAACTATATTAAAAATTAAGGGAATCTTGCTATTTAGTAGAATGGTTAAAGGATTTAGTAGAGGAAGGTTCTGAGTTCTAAGGGAGGAGGGATAAGAGTCTATTTATAATAAGGTTGATTAATTAATTGAGTCCTTTATCTTAAGATAAAGCAAGTAATATAAATATATAACTATATAGAAATGCAGTAGTATAAAAACAAAAGTCTGAATAGTGGTTTTAATAGCGATTAAATATAATTATAATAATAATAAAGCTAGAATTATTAATTAATTTAAAGCTTTAATATATATTCTTATTTATAATAATAAATATATTAATAATATAAATAAAAAATATAAATAAAAATATAAAAATTAAAATAGTATTATTATCTTTTAAAGCTAACGTATATAATAAGTGAGTGTCCTAAACAAGCGAGTGTCCTACCTATACTATACAGCTAAAAGTACACATTTTAGATTTCCTAAAACAGGCTATTTAATTAGTAAATTTCTAAAGAATTAATTTTAAGCTTTTAAAGAAAAGAGTTATAATATAGTATTTTCTTTATATTTCTAATTAATTTATTAAGCTAATTATAAATAAAAATATTAAAAGAAATAGTATGAATTTTATACTACTAGCACTATAAGTATATATAGCTTAAGAAAGCTTATAAGAATAATATATGTTATAATTAAGCTAAATTTAAATCTATAGCTATTTTAGGGTTGGTTTGAGTTTTTAAGAATTATTTTAAAATCGTAATTTAAAGTGAAAATCTGAGTAAGACACTTGCTTATCTAGGACACTTGCTTATTATATACGTTATTATTATAATAACTTTAACTTTTAAAGGATTATTATTAAACTATTCATAAATTATAAAAATAATTTTTCTTTCTATATTTAATTATTATATATTTTAATTTAAAAATATAATTATAATTAATTTGTTATTTTATAAAATATTATAATTATATTAAAACTATTAATAATTAAAAAGAATAATATCTTTTTAATATTATTTATTATAATATAGTTAATTTAATAATTATTAAAGCTTTAAATTATTAATAATATACACTTAGTTATTTAATATAATTATAATTATAATATATAATTATAAAATATAAGCTATATTATATTAAATATAATATTTAATTTTAAATTTAGAATTAGTATTTTAAAGAAACTTCTTAATAAATAATAAGAATAGCCTTTTTATATTAAATAAAATTAATAAAAGTCTTAAAAATATTATTATAAGAATATTATTAAAAGTATTAATAATATTTTATAATTTATTAAACTATTTATTAACTTTAAAAAGAGTTTAAACTTTAAGTATATTAATTTTATTAATTATTAGTATTTATTTATCTTTTTAAATTAATTATAATATATTTAATAAGTAAATATAATAAATAAGTAAGTATAATACTTTTTCTAAGCTTTAAGATTAAAACTTTAATAAAAATATAATAATGCTTTAAATTAATTAAAACTAATTACTATACTCTTCTCTAAAGGTCTTAATAATAGCTTAATAGGTCTTTATATTATAATTAGCCTTTTTATAAGTTCTATAATGCCTTTCTCTTAGTATTACTTACCTCCTTTAACTATTATTTCTTAATAATTTAATTACTACTTATATATTAATATTTTTCTAATTTATCTTATCCCTTCTTTTATTTATAATTATCTTCCTTTTTTAATATAAGTAGGTTCTTTTTACTTTATATTATTTACTAAGAGTCTTATTTACTTATTAAAGGATCTAATTCTTAGATTTTAATAATACTATTTAATATATTATTACTTTTATTCTTTTAGAAAATAATTTAAGTATTTTAAAGATAAATACTAAAGAGCTGCTTTAATACTTTCTTATTTATCTTTTAAAGTATTTAAACTATAAACTGGCTTTAAGTACTATCTTTAAAGTCTTTAAGACCTAAGGGTTAAGGAAGCTGACTTCTTTTATAGTTAGTATTAGAGTTTATAGCTATATATTAAGCTTTAATATAATATTTTTTAAATTTAAGAAAATAAGTCTAGCTTTTTAAAAACCTCTTTTAATATTACTCTTTATAATAATAATTATATAAATAGTATAAAAAGCTAAAAGAACTTAGTCTTTATAATATAATATAAGTTATAAAGTATTTAATTAATTACTTAATTTCTTAATTATAAGCTATTTAAGTAAGTTTAAAGTGGACTTAATAGTAAGAAATTAAAATAAATAAAAAAATAAAAAAAAAAATAAAAAAATAAAGAAAGAAAAGAAATGAAAAAGAAAGAAAATAAAAGAAAAGAATAGAAAAGAAAGTAAAAGAAAGAATAATAAACAAAGAAAAAAATAAAAAAATAAAGAAATAAAAAAAAGAAATAAAAAAAAAAAGAAATAAATGAAATAAAGAAGAAAAGAAAGAAAAGGAAATAAAATAAATAATAAGAAAATCATAAAAAAGAAATAAATAAATAAAATAAATAAAAATAAACATAAAATAATAAAATAAATAAAATAAATAAATGAAATAAATAAATAAAATTCAATAAAATAACTAAAATAAATAAATAATAAATAAATTAAATAAATAAATAAATAAATAAAATAAAGTAAAATAAATAAAATAATAAATAAATACAAATAAATAAATAAAATAACATAAAATAAATAAATAAATTAAAATAAATAAAATAAATAAATAAATAAAATAAATAAAATAATAAAATAATATATAAAATATAATAATATATAAAATATAATAATATTATTTCTTTTTATAATATTTCTAAAGTAATAAGTAATAACTTTTATTAAGTTATAGTCCTTAGTAGTGCATACTTAGAAAAAGACTAAAGGTTAAATAGTTAAAAAAAAAATATAACTAATAGTAAATAATAGTATAAAGGCCTAAAACCTAAGCCTAAAGTAATAGTAACTTAGAATAACTAGAGTTTCTACTATATTAGAGTATAAGCCTTACTATCCTATTTAACCCTTTGAGATACATTACTAGAAAAGCTAGATAGAAAAGCTAGATAGAAAAGCTAGACAGAAAAGCTAGATAGAAAAGCTAGACAGAAAAGCTAGATAGAAAAGCTAGACAGAAAAGCTAGATGTCGGAAGGCAAAATCGTTATGCGATAAAAGCCCCGTGAGGGTTCGTCGCATTCTAAGTTACCTCATCGCAATTCTAAGTCGCAATTCAACTCTTTACAATTCCAGATCGCAATTCAACTCATCAGAGACCAACTCTTCGCGATCTAACCGACCCACAACGAATACCACAATGAACGTCCAGCGCAACACACTCCACGCTCCCAGCAACTCGGGTTTCGGCAGCCGCTATGCTCTTTCTATATATGACGATGGAAGGATGTGGCGGAGGGAGGTTCTACTGATGAGTTCCTAGTGGTTAAGGGAGGAGGGATAAGAGTCTATCTGTAACTAGGTCGACCAATCAATCGAGTCCTTCGTTTTATGATAACTCAAGCAATGCAAACACGTGACTGTACAGAAACGCGGTAACGAGGAACGCGGCAGCGCAGAAACAAAAGTCCGAATAGCGGTTTTAATAGCGATAATAACTTTTATATTTATTAAAGATTAAAAGATTATAATAATTAGTTAATTAATTCTTTATATACTAATTAAAGTATTTAAATTATTTAAAACTTATTTTTTTATTAGTTTAGCTATTTTAAGTTATTATAATAGCTTAATTACTTAAGAAATTACTTTTTTAATACTAATTAGTAAAATAATATTAGCTTATAATTATAATAAATAATTAAATTACTTAGCCTTTTATATTAATTATTTAAATAATTATAATCTATTTTTAATTTTTAAATTAAATTAATTTTAAGTTTTTATATTTATTTATACTTATAATAATTATTCTACTTATAATTTATACTTATTATTAAGCTAGTCTTATTAAAATTATAAATATTAATTAAATTAATATTATATTTTATAATTATATTCTTTATAAACTAGAACTAATTATAAATAATAATTAGATCTTTATATTTAACTTTTTAATAATTATATTTATAAAAATATATATTTTAAAGTCTTATAAATATTTAATAAAGTTTAAAGCCTAGCGCTTATTAATAGGTAATATATTATAGTTAGTAAGTAGTTAATTAGCTATTTTTTTAATACTATATAATTATAAAGGAAATCCTTATAAATCTAAGTTAAGAATAAACTAAATAATAATCTGCTCTTCTAGATCAGATAGTCTTTATATATTAGAGATAATATTATATTAAGATTGAATGCCCTTCTATTAGTAATATAAGGTTTAAAAATAGACTTAGTAAATACTTATAGTATATTAAGGACTTAATTTTAAGTTATTTTAAAGAGCTTAAAGAGCAAGAAGTATAAAAGCCTTATTATTAAATTAAGATATATTTAGTAGTTAAAAATCAATTAATTAAATAGAAGAAAGAGTAATTAAGAGATTTTTATTATACTTGCTTGTTTATTATATTTACTTATTAAATATATTAATAATTTATAAATAAAATAAGCCTTTATAAGTAAAGAAAAAGAGTTTATATTATTAAACATACTTTATATTATATTTTATTTAAATTAATAAATAAAATAAATAGTAATACTATTAATATAAGTTATAAGAATACTAAATATTATTATAAATAATAATTAATATAAAGTATTTTTAATAATAAAGAGAATTATAAATATTTTAATAACTTAGGTTTTATTAATAGTATTTTTACTTTTAAAGAATGTATATAATTAATATAATTTAAAAAGTAATAATTACTTAATTAAAAGTCTTATTTAATATTAAAATAATAATATATATAAAAAAAAGTAATATATTATTATTAATTAAGTATAAATTGTATAATAAGTTATTAATTAAGAATAAAGAAAGACTTTAATTAAGTAAAGTATATTATAATTTCTAATTATTTATTTTTAGCTTTTATATTTATAAAGTATATTAATATAGTTATAATATTATTATTTTTAAAACTATTTAATACTTTTTATAAAAAGGTAATATATATTATTATATTAATAATAAAAGCTAATAATATTATAAATATATATTTTAAATATAATTTTTAATTTCTTTTAATATACTTTATTACTAAGACTTATTAGCTTAGATTTAGTATTATAAAAGAATTATATTAATAAGAATATATAATAGCCTTATTACTTTTTTAAATATTAAAATAAATTACTTTAATATTATATTAAAAGTAATTAAATCTTTAAATATTTTTATAAGTTTTATAAAGCTAATTATAATTTACTTTTAATTAATAATATAATAAAGAATATTAATACGCTTTATAATATAATTAATTATATTAACTTAATATATATTATTAATAATATAATTAAATTAATCTTTTATTATTTAATTAATAATATTTATAAGATTTATATTTTTAAAATATATAATTTATTATTTAATATTTTACTTTATATTTTTATATTATTTAAATAATACTAATATTAATTAAAAAGTATATTATAAAGAATTATTATAATATAAAAAGGCTAAATACTATTAAAACCGCTATTCAGACTTTTATTTTTATATTACTGCGTTTTTATATAATCATATATTTGCATTACTTAAGTTATTTTAAAACAAAGGACTTAATTAATTAGTTAACCTAGTTATAGATAGACTCTTATCCCTCCTCCCTTATAGAACCTTCTTCTACTAAATCCTTTAACCTATTATAATTAATATTAGAAGTAACTATAGGATTCCCTTAGTTTTTAATACAGTTATTACTCCTTTAGCTATATATAAATTAATATAAGGTCAGCTTATAACTATATAACTCATGCATTATAGAATAAACCTCTTATGACTAGGTTAGCTAAACTCAGCTTCTATTATAAGTCTTAAGCTAGATAGATTAAATACTCTTTATAGCTTAAGAAGTAAGCTTTAATCTTTTTTAATTCTTTTAGTTAGTATATATATTAGACGATTCTTATATACTAGTATTAGTAAGAGTCTGCTAGGCTATTATATAATACACTATATATACATTATAACGTATATAATATGCAAGTAGGACAAACAAGCGAGCGTAATACTCTGATTTTTACTTTAAATTACGATTTTTAAAAAATTATTAGAAATTCAAACTAAGCCTAAAATAGCTAAAAATTTACCTTTAACTTATTTATAATATATATTATTTTTATGAATTTTTTTAAATTATATATACATATAGCGCTAGTAGTATTAAATTCGCACTGTCTTTTTTACTATTTTTATTTATAATTAGCTTAATAATTTTTTTAAAAATATAAAAAAAAGACTAGTTTATTAACCTTTTAGTTATATATCTAAAATTAATTTCCTAAAAATCTTAGAGCTTTATAGCCTATTTTAGAAATTTTAAAGTTTATACTTTTAGCTATATAATATAAATGTTATACTTCCTTATTTATCCCACTCGCTTATTATATATGTTATTATTTATTTAATTAGAAGGGGTTACTATAAGTTAGTTATATTATAAGTAATTAAATTATAATATAATAAGAATTATAAAATAGTAATTAAATTATAACTTAAAATTATAATAAGCTTAGAATATAATATATATAAAGCCTTTATAAGACTTTTATTATATAATAATTTTACTTTTTAATATTTAGCTTTTCTATTTAGCTTTTTAATTACTTAATGCATTTTAAAAGGTTAATTAAGATAGTAAGGCTTATACTTTAATATAATAAAAACTCTAGTTATTTTAAAGTACTATTACTTTAGGCTTAGGTTTTAAGCCTTTATACTATTATTTACTATTAGTTATTTTATTTTTTTTACTATTTAATCTCTAACTATTTTTTAAGTATACACTACTAAGGACTATAATCTTAATAAAAAAGCTAAAATATTAAATAATAGCTTTATTAAAGGTTAAAAAATTATAATAAGTACTTAATAATATAAGTTAATATATTAAACTAAGATTATAAAAAGTATAGATTATTAAAAATATTATATATTATTATTATTTTATAATAAAGTTTATATTAAAAGTATTTCTTTAAATAAATTATAATTATTTTAATTATATATTTAAAAAATTATAAGGGTTTCTATATCCTTACTAAGCTTAGTATCTAAATTATATATAGAGAGAGTATAATAGCTATTAAAACCCGAGTTACTAAGAGCGTAAAGTGTATTACACTAGACATTCATTATAGTATTCGTTATAGTTAGTCTCTAATAAGTTAAATTGCGATCTAGAATTATAAAGAGTTAAATTGTGATATAAGTATGAGTTAGAACTGCGACGAGCTTAGAATGCGACGAACCCTCACAGGGCTTTTATCGCATGACGATTTTGCCTTCTGACATCTAGCTTTTCTGTCTAGCTTTTCAATCTAGCTTTTCAATCTAGCTTTTCAATCTAGCTTTTCAATCTAGCTTTTCTAGCTGCTTGACGCATCTTAAAGGGTTGAATAGAACAGTAAGGCTTACACCCTGATGCAGTAGAAACTCTAGTCATTCTGAGTTGCTATTGCTTTAGGCTTAGGTTTTAGGCTCTTATACTATTATTTACTATTAGTTATATTTTTTTTAACTATTTAATCTCTAGCCTCTCTCTGAATACATACTACTAAGGACTATAACTTTAAGATTTAAAAATTATATTTAATTTAAAAATAATAATTATATTATATTAAAAAGAATTTTATAAATAGCTTTACTTTATTAATAAATTTAGTATTTAATACTAATTAATATTATATAATGATAAAAATAAAAATACTTTAATAAAATACTATAATATAAATAAGTATTAAAAGTAATAATCTTTTAATTAGCTTTTTTAATTAATATACTATTTTTAATAATATTATTTCTTATTAAAATAGAACTAAGTTTTTATATATAGTTATTACTTAAGAATAGTTTAATAGAATTAATTTATATTTATATAAATTTATAAAATTATATAAAAGAATTCTATTAAATAGCTTAATAAAGAAATAATTATTTTAATTTATAAAATAGGCTAATTAACAAAGATATAATTAATAATCTTTATTAAAAACTATTTTATTTTATTATATTAAAAGATATTAATATTTAAAATAATATTATAATTAATAATATTTAAAAGTATAGGATTTAAATTAAAACTTAAGAATAAAAAGAAATTAATAGTTATTATAATATATTTTTAAATAAAATCTTTAATCTTTATAATATAATTAGTAAAGTAATGAACTAATATTAAATTCTTTAATTCTATTAAAATAAGAGATTATAATTATATTAAAAGCTAATAATTATAAATTTATTTTACTAATTAATAAAAAAATATATATAGTAAATATATAAAGTCTTATTAATAATAAAAGAAGTTATATTTATAAGCTTTTATAATACTTAAAAGTAATAATAACTTTAATATCCTTAGCTATACTTTTTAATATTAAAAGAATACTTTATATATATAATTATATATGTATAAATTTTTATATACTTAGTATAAAAATTAGTCTCTTTATTAAATATAGCTTTAAGCTTAAAAAGGTTTAATATATTCTCTATAGCCTTAGTAAATATAGATTATATAAATAAGAGGATTTAAAAGGATTCTTTATTAAGTTTTTATAATATATAAATTAGATTAGTTTAATTATTAAAATTAAATATATTTAATTCTCTTTATTTTATAAAATATTAAATTAATATATTATATAATATAGTTTTAAGATTAAAAAGGCTTTTTTTATTATATTTTTTTATTATATTTATAATTATATAAGTATTAAAGTTATTATAAAGCTATAGTAAATTATATATATAAAATATATTATATTAATTAGTTTTAATAATATTAAAATACTAATTAATATAATTAAATATAGAATTAGAATTAATTATAATATAATATTTTTTTAAAAATCACTTTATTATTAAAAAAGAGTCTTAGATTCAATAAATTAAATATAATAAGTTAATTATATTTAAAAGATATATTAAGACTTTAAAGAAAGAGCTTTATTAGCTTTAAAGGCTTTTACTAATATATTAAAAAGTATAGTTATATAAAATTTATAATATTATTAAGATTTAATATAAACTAAATAGTAAAGAGATTATAGTAAATAATAAGTAATTTAATCTTCTTTTACTAATTAAACTAAGACTTTTAAAATAAAGACTATTAAAATCTAAATATAAAAAAGGATTATAGTATTTTTTAAATAGAAGAATTTATAATCTTTTTAATTATATTTAAGTCTGTTTTAATAATATATAGCTTTTTAATAATTAATTATTAAAATAATTATTTAATTTAAAAGAATATGGATTTCTTTATACTAAATATACTAATATTAACGTATATATCACTCATACGTCACATCCAACCATGCGTCGCAGTGAGATTTTTACTTTAAATCGCAATTTTTAAAAAATCCTAAAAAAATTAAATTAAGCCTAAAATAGCTAGGATTTTTAAATTAAATTATTTATAATATAACTTATTTTTAAGAATTCTTTTAAGTTTTATATATTAATAGTGCTAGCGTTATTAAATTCGCACTATACTTTTTACTATTTTTATTTATAACTAGCTTAATAATTTTTTTAAAAATCTTAAGAAATTACTAATTTATTAACTTCTTAGTTAAATATCTAAAATTAATTTTTTTTAAAAATCCTATAATTATATATAAACTTTTAGAAAATTAAGGTTTTTAATTTTAAGTGTATAGTATAGGTGCGACGCATGCTTGGATGCGATGCATGAGTGATATATACGTTATAGTTTTTTTTAAGTATATTTTTATATTCAATATTAAAAAAGAAAAAATATAAAAAGAAAAGAGTTTATTATACTTTCTTAATATAGTATTTACTTAAGCTTATAAGCTTAAGTTATTAAGGTTATAGTTCTTAGTAATGCATATTTAAAGACGGGCTATAGGTTAAATAGTTTAAAAAAAATATAATTAATAGAAAATAACAGTATAAAGGCCTAAAACCTAAGCCTAAGGCAATAGTAACTCAGAATGACTAGAGTTTTTACTGCACTAAGGTATAAGCCTTATTATTCTATTTACCTCTTTAAAATGCATTAAGCAGTTAGAAAAGCTAAATTAAAAGCTAGATAGAAAAGCTAGATATCAGAAGGCAAAATCATTATATAATAAAAGCTCTATAAAGGCTCTATATTTATTACATTCTAAGTTACCTTATTATAGTTCTAATTCATATTTATATTAGAATTTAACTCTTTATAATTCTAAAGTACAATTTAATTTATTAAAAACTAACTTATTAAAGATTAATATTATTTTTAAACTCTTTATAATTTAACTAACTTATAATAAATATTATTAAGATTATAGTCCTTAGTAGCATACACTTAAAGAGGGGCTAGAGATTAAATAGTATAAAAAAAAAAACCTAATAATAAATAATAGTATAAGGGCCTAAAACCTAAACCTAAGTCAATAGTAACTTAAAATAATTAAGAGTTTTTACTATATTAAGGTATAAGCCTTACTATCTTAATTAACCCTTTAAAATGCATTAAGCAGCTAGAAAGCTAGATAGAAAAGCTAGATATCAGAAGGCAAATCGTTATATAATAAAAGCCCTATAAGGGCTCTGCATTCATCGTATTCTAAGCTTATTATAATTCTAATTATATTATAACTTAACGCTTTACAATTCCCACAATTATATTATTAGGATTCTTAAGCTTTTAAATATAAAAGCTACTTACTTATATTATAATTTAATTACTTATAATATAACTAACTTATAATAAACCCCTTTAATTAAATAAATAATATAATGTATATATAATGCATTATATAATAGCTTAGTAGACCTTTACTAATATTACTATATAAGAATTATTTTATATATATACTAGCTAAAAGAATTAAGGAAGATTAAAGCCTACTTCTTAAGCTATAAATAGCATCTTACCTATTTAATTTAGAATGTATAATAAAGGCTAAACTCAGCTAGCCTAGTGATAAAAGGCTTATTTAATTAACGTATATATCACTCATGCATTGCATCCAAGCATGCATCGCACCTATACTATACACCTAAAATTAAAATCCTTAATTTTCTAAAAGGGTATATATAATTATAGGATTTTTAAAAAATTAATTTTAAATATTTAACTAAGTTAATAAGTTAGTAATTTTTAAGATTTTTAAAAAAAGGTATTAAGCTAGTTATATATAAAAATAGTAAACAGTATAGTATGAATTTAATAGTACTAGCACTATTAATATATAAAACTTAAAAGAATTCTTAAAAATGAGTTATATTATAAATAATTTAATTTAAATATTCTAGCTATTTTAAGCTTAACTTAAATCTTTTAGGATTTTTTAAAAACTGTGATTTAAGGTGAAAATCTCACTATGATGCGTGGTTGGATGCGATGTATGAGTGATATATACGTTAGTGATCTTTAATTATTATATCTTCTAAAAGAACCTATTCTTATAAGCCTTACTAAATAAAGATATAATCTAATAAATTAAAATAGAGTAAGTCTTATTAAAAGAATTAGCTTAAAAGGAGATATAAAAAGAAATAATAACTATTAATAATGCCTTCTTTAATAACCTAAAGAGCTATAATATATAGCTTATATAGTTATAAGCTGATATTATACTAATTAATATATAGCTAAAGGAGTGATGTATTAAAAACTTATAGCATTTAGTTACTTTTAATATTAACTGTAATAAGTTAAAGGATTTAGTAGAAGAAGGTTTAAAAGAAGAAGGATAAGAGTCTATTTATAATTAGGTTAACTAATTAATTAAGTCCTTTATCTTAAAATAACTTAAGTAATATAAATATATAATATAAAAATATAATAATATAAAAATAAAAGTTGAAATAGTAGTTTTAATACTATTAATAAATAGTAAAATAAATATTTAATATAATATATTCTATACTTTTAATAATTTAAATTTAAAAAAAATTAATTTGTTATATATAATCTAAATATTAAACTTAATAAGAATATAAAAACCTTTAATCGCTATTAAAACCGCTATTCAGACTTTTATTTCTACACTACTGCGTTTTTATATAATTATATATTTATATTACTTAAGTTATCTTAAGACAAAGGACTCGATTAATTAGTTAACTTAGTTATAGATAGACTCTTATCCTTTCTTCCTTAGAACTAACCTTTCTTTACTAAATTCTTTAACTTATTATAATTAATATTAAAGGCAATTATAATAAAATTCCCTTAGTTTTTAATATATTATTCCTTTAGTTATATATTAATTAATATAATATTAGCTTATAACTATATAATTTATATATTATAGCTATTTAAGTTATTAAAGAAAGTATTATTAATAATTATTATTTCTTTTATTTCTTTTTTTAAGTTAATTCTTTTAATAAGACTTATTCTATCTTAATCTATTAGATTATATTCTTATTTAATAAAGCTTATAAAAATATGTTCTTTTAAAAGATATAATAATTAAAAATTATTAATTAGATAAGCTTTTTATAATTAGATTAATTAAACTTAGCTTTTATTATATATTTTAAATTAAATAAAGTAAAATGCTTTTTATAATTTAAAAAGTAAGTTTTAATCTTTTTTAATTCTTTTAATTAATATATATATAAGATAATTCTTATATATTAGTATTAGTAAGAGTTTATTAAATTATTATATAATATACTATATATATATTATATTATTTATTTAGTTAAAAAGAGTTATTATAAATTAGTTATATTATAAGTAATTAAATTATAATATAATTAGAATTATAATAAAGTAACTTAAAATATAATAAACCTTTATAGAGCTTTTATTATATAATGATTTTGCTTTTTAATATCTAGCTTTTCTATTTAGCTTTTCTATTTAGCTTTTCTATTTAGCTTTCTAATTACTTAATGTATTTTAAAGGGTTAATTAGGATAGTAAGACTTACACTCTAATATAGTATAAACTTTAGTCATTCTGAATTACTATTACCTTAAGCTTAGGTTTTAAGTCTTTATACTATTATTTACTATTAATTACTTTTCTATTTTTTTTACTATTTAATGTCTAGTCTCTTTCTAAGTATGCATTACTAAGAACTATAACCTTAATAAAAACTTTTAATAAATTAAAAATTATAATAATAAAATATAATTTAAAAAAAACTAAAACTATTAAAACTTAATAACTTTTTAATAATAAGTAAGTTATTTTAATAATCTTTAAAATTAAAATATTCTTAAGACTATACTTTTTTAAAAATAATTAATAATTTAAAAATTAGATTAAAAATAAATAATATTTTTTAAAGTAATTAATAATAAAGTTAATATTTAAAATATTTTTAAAAAAAATAATATTCTTTAAATTATTAATTGATATTAATAAAGATTAAATAATATAGGTTATAAATAATATAGTTATTATTAATATATAAAATGACTAATAATTATATTAGAAATTAAGAGAATTCTCTTAGAATAATTAAAGGATTTAGTAAAGGAAGGTTTAAAAAAAGAGAGATATAAGTCTAGTTATAACTAGGTTAATTAATTAATTAAGTCCTTTATCTTAAGATAACTTAAGTAATATAAATATTAAGGTTATAGTCTTTAGCAGCGCACACTCAGAGAGGGGCTAGAGATTAAACAGTTAAAAAAAATATAACTAATAGTAAATAACAGTATGAGGGCCTAAAACCCAAGCCTAAGGCAATAGTAACTCAGAATGACTAGAGTTTTTACTACATTAGGGTATAAGCCTTACTATCTTATTTAACCCTTTAAGATGCATTATTAGAAAAGCTAGATAGAAAAGCTAGATAGAAAAGCTGGATGGAAAAGCTAGACAGAAAAGCTAGATATCAGAAGGCAAAATCATTATATAATAAAAGCCTTATAAGGGCTTTATATTTATCGCATTCTAAGTTACCTTATTATAATTCTAACTCATACTTATATTATAATTTAAATACCTCTTTATAATTCTAAATTATAATTTAACTCATTAAAGACCAATCACCTCTTTATAATCTAACTAACTTATAATAAACACTATAATAAATATCAAATATAATATACTCTATACTCTTAATAATTTAAGTTTTAATAATTATTATACTCTTTTTATATATAATTTAAATATTAGACTTAATAAAAATATAAAAACCCTTAATAAACTAAAGGCTATAATAATAAATTATAATCTTAAAGAAATTAGAATTATTAAAACTTAATAACTCTTTAATAATAAGTAAGTTACTTTAGTAATTTTTAAAATTAAAGTATTCTTAAGACTATGCTTTTTTAAAAGTAAATAATAATTTAAAAACTAAATTAAAAATAAATAATACTTTTTAAAAGAATTAATAATAAATCTAATAATTAAAATATTTTTAAAAAAAATAGTATTTTTAAAATTATTAATTAATATTAATAAAGAGTAAATAATATAAATTATAAATAATATAGTTATTATTAATATATAAAAGGATTAAAAATAATAAAAGGATATAATAAAAGGAGGTTTTATTAATATAAAGAAAGAAAGATAAGAGTCTATTTATAATTAGGTTAGCTAATTAATTAAGTCCTTTATTTTATAATAACTTAAGTAATATAAATATATAATTATATAAAAATGTAATAATAAGGAATGCAGTAATGTAAAAATAAAAGTCTGAATAGCGGTTTTAATAGTAAAGTAATATAAATATATAATATAAAAATATAATAATATAAAAATAAAAATCTGAATAGCGGTTTTAATAGTAATAAGCTTAAGTTATATAATAAGATAAAGGCTTTTATAATATTTAAAATAATTATTTAAATAAAATAGTACTTACTTTAGAATTAGTACTTTAATTAATATAATGCTTTTATAATAATATTAATATCCTTTTTTTTATTAGTTTTAAACTATTAGTATTATATAAAAAAAGAATTAAAAAAGCTTGAATAAGAAACTAAAGCTTTAATAAAAAACTAAAGCTTTAATAAATTAATAAATTTAACTTTATAATTAATATAAATATAAGGTTTTATATTTATATCTTTATTTATTTTAATAAAAATAATTATATTTTTATTAATAATAATATTATTAAATAATAATTCTTTATGATTATAACTTTTTATAATAAAAATAATTAAAGCTTATTACTATTACTTATTTTAAATAAAATATTAAAAAGAAATATAATAAATAAAAATACTTTATTAATAATCTTTTTAAATATTTTAATATTATTTATATTATTTTAATTATTAATATTAAGTTTAATATTAATATTATTATATAATTATAAATAGTCTAAAGAATTTTATAAATTATTTCTTTTTAATAACTTATTTTAATAATATTAATATTAATAATAAAGTAATATATATTATACTTTTTTAATTATATTAAAGCTCTTTTAACTTTTTAATAATATATTAATAGAACTTTTAAAAGATTTTTAAGTATTAATTTATTCTTATTATATTAAAAAATATAAATTTTATTTTATTATTAAAACTATTATTTAGACTTTTATTTTTATATTATTATATTTTTATATAGTTATATATTTATATTACTTAAGTTATCTTAAGATAAAGGACTTAATTAATTAGTTAGTTTAATTATAAATAGACTCTTATCCCTTTTCTTTTATAGAACTTTCCTTTACTAAATCCTTTAACTATTTATAAGACCCTTATTCTATTTATATTCTTAATTAACTAAGAGCATTACTAATATTATAATTAATATTAAAAGTAATTATAAAATTCTTTTAGTTTTTAATATATTAATTAATTTATATATTAATAATAATTATATTATTTATAATTTATAATATTTACTTTTTATTAATATTAATTAATATTTTAAAAAATACTATTTTTTAAAAAATATTTTAAATATTAGTTTTATTATTAATTATTTTAAAAAGTATTATTTATTTATAATTTAATTTTTAAATTATTAATTACTTTTAAAAAAGTATAGTCTTAAAAATATTTGAATTTTAAAAATTATTAAAGTAATTTACTTATTATTAGAAAGTTATTAAGTTTTAATAATTCTAGTTTTTTTAAAATTATATTTTATTATTATAGTTTTAATTTATTAAGGTTTTTATATTCTTATTAAGTTTAATATTTAAATTATATATAAAAAGAGTATAATAATTATTAAAACTTAAGTTATTAAGAATATAAAATATATTATATTAAATATTTATTATAGTATTTATTATTATTAGTTTTTAATAAATTAAATTATAATTTAAAATTATAAAGAGTTAAATTATAATTTAAAATTATAATAAGGTAATTTAAAATATAATAAACTCTTATAAGGCTTTTATTATATAATAATTTTACTTTTTAATATTTAGCTTTTCTATTTAGCTTTTTAATCTAGCTTTTTTAATTACTTAATATATATTAAGGAGTTAAATAGAATAATAAGGCTTGTATTTTAATATAATAAAAACTCTAGTTATTCTAAGTTGCTATTACTTTAGGCTTAGGTTTTAGGCTTTTATACTATTATTTACTATTAGTTATTATTATTATTTTATTATTTAACCTCTAGCCTCTTTTTAAATATGCACTACTAAGGATTATAACCTTAATAAATTACTAAAAATAGTTTTTATTTTTAATAATAACTATAAAATATAAATATTTAATTTAAAATTATATTTTTTTATATAAACTTTTAAAATTAATATAATTTAAGAATTTTATATTTTACTTTATAATTTAAATATAATATTAATTAAAATATATAAAATCTCCTTTTATAAGTTTTTTATTATTTTATAAATTATTTTATAATTTATTTAGAAAAAGAAGTACTTTTCTTATTAAGATTATAGTCTTTTAATAGTATATACTTAGAGAGGGGCTAGAGGCTAAATAGGAAAAAAATAAAAATAACTAATAGTAAATAATAGTATAAAGGCCTAAAACCTAAGCCTAAGGTAATAATAACTCCGAATAACTAGAGTTTCTACAATATTAAGGTATAAGTCTTAAAAGATATTTATATTTCCCATTATAATTATAATAAACTATTATTATAAGACTTATTATAATATCCCTTTATTAAGGTTTTAGTCCTTAGTAATACATACTTAAAGGGAG